>JAUPFV010000173.1:0-128806 GCA_036936605.1 Limnanthes douglasii subsp. nivea
AAAACAAAGAGATAAAAAATAATGATCAATTACCATATCTTAGTTCCTTATTATTTTAATGCATGTTTCACATTATGTAACTCGGAAATAATTCAATGCACGATTTGTATTTCTCATATTTATCTAAAAGATGTTTTGTATTTTAACAATTCATTTGAAGAATGTTTCGCAGTTTCCATTTTATTTAAAGGAATTGTTTGTATTTTGATCCGTATATTTTGAATATTTTTTAGTCGAAGCATCATGTCGCAAACGCAATCACAAATATTCGATTGAACAAACACTCTTAAGATAGATAACCTCATTTTGCAAAATATTTTAGAGATAAGGAATGAAAGTAAGAGACTAAATGATGAGTTCATTAGATGATCAACCGTAAATGCTGCAATTCACATTTATGCTTAAAACCTGTTTTTCAGATTTCATAAGATACATTATGCTTAAAACATGTTTCGTATTTAACGTACCATTCCGTTCCCTTATGTTGCAATTTTGTAATTGCGTTTACGATATAAAGAATACCAATTCCAAACGATAAACACCGACCTGCATCAAATGTAATAAATTGAATTGGTGGAAAAACTAATCATGGAAATAATATGACCACGTAATATTTGAACATATTAGAAAATGTGTGAATATTCTGGTGCATAATGAAACAAAACCTTTTGTTGACGTAAAAAAAATATCAATTGATTAGTAATGATTACAAGAGGATCAAAATACGATGCTCATGTTGTATGACCACCTTCATCAACAACGTTCTTTGTTATTGTGTGTAACAACATGGAGTTAGGTAATGATGAACAACTTCGCAATAAACTTACACTATTCCATTTTTGCAACTCGAAATTGTATTACTACATATTTCACAACTCGCAATTAAATTATTTTACAACTCTCCATTGAATTACAATATGTTTCCATTTCTGCACTAATAAGTGAATTCTTATACATGTTCCACAATTGCTAATTGTTTTGATGAATGTCTCACAACTCTCAATTGTCTTAATGCAATTTATAAATATTTATATCTACTAATATCCTTTCCAACTGTAGATTTTATATACCTCCCACTCATTATGATGCAACCCTAGTATATATGCTGAACATCCTTATTTATTTCAATATCTATATAGGAATCATAAACATACCATTGTTCCTAAAAATTATGTGAATGTAGACATCCATCAATACAGGAGAAGATATTTCACAAATGGTTGAAAATGTATACGACAAAATGGATGAACATACCACTTTTATCGTCATTAAAATCTAGACTGATGTACCAAAATAGAAGCAATTATTGTACATTAATGGTGATGGACGTCGATAATGTTACCGTGATGAAACCCTAGCATATATTGTTAAGGAACTAACAAGTTCTACCACAGTAAAGCCTTCAGTGTTTTAGTCAAGAAAGAGATAAGCCAAAAAATATCCATTTATTCGTAGATAGGTCTTCCCTATTTATAATACAAAGATTAGTGGCAGTTACAGATGTTCGCTCTTTAAGCGCCACTATCCTACTAACATCACTATACCTATAATCGTGGAACAAATAACTAACATGGTTTGACTCAAGGGTCAAAACGTGCGCTTATATAACAAGTAATAAAACGCTAAGTCTAATCTACTTTAAGCCGAGCTAAGCTTCACTTTAAACGCAATCAGGTCTGCAAAGGTCGAGCTCACTGGTCACATACTCAGCTTATCCTCTTTAGGTCCTCACTCAATCTTGATCATCTGTTCATCGCGTTCCCAATCCAGTCGATCAACTCTTTCCCTAATGTCTTCGAGCTTAACTTGTTCTTGAGTTCATCAATTCTGTATTTGTCTTCGAGCTCGGTCTTATGAGGAGCTCGATATGCCTTTAAGCTCACCAATGATATATTTATCCTCGATCTCGTTCTCACTTTGAGTTCGTCCATGCTATTCTTCGAGCTCACCAACACTGTATAGCTCGCCCTTTTCTTCATTGCTTGTCATAATCCAAGCTCGTAGTACTCCTGCTCGTGCTCGTACTGATTTCAACATCTATGAATCATAAACATACCATTGTTCCTATAAATTATGTGAATGTAGACATCCATCAATATAGGAGAAGATATTTCACAAATGGTTGAAAATGTATACGGCAAAATGGATGAACATACCACTTTTATCATCATTAAAATATGGACTCATGTACCAAAATGGAATCAATTATTCTACATTAATGGTGATGGACGTCGATAATGTTACGATATACAACTTTATCCCATAGATTCCAAATTCAAGATACATAGCTGATAAAAAATAGAACTAAAATTGGTAATTTTTACAGTATTTCACAATTTGTTTTGAGTTTTATATATAAGCGACATCTAAACGCAGTTTCGTAACTAAACATAAACATGTTTCGTTACTTAAAATTGACATCAAAAATTGTTTTACATTTTCGTTTAAGCCTTGTTTAACATTTTATAAATACATACTATAGTTTATTTTGCATTTTCTATACATATTATGCCTTTTTTCATTTCTATATATATATATATATATATATATATATATATATATATATATAGATTCGAAATGTTTCATAATTTATATATACATGTATTTGATAAACCTCTTATTCTAACAAATATATAACTATGTTAACTTATCGAAATAAAAATTATAGACCAAAAACCAAGGATGAAGTATATATATTCACGACGTATTCCATAACAACAAATATTTCGACTATAGGGTATTTGTATGGGAGTATGCTAGAAATATTTTTCAAAATTGTAAAATTAGGAGCTCGTATGACGATAACATTAGCAGAGTCAAAAGAGTTTGACATTTTTTTATCTCTTTCTCAATAAAGTCAACCTAACATAGTAATTTTAGTAATTAATACAGTAAAATTAAAGAAAAAGATGTTGAATATTTTTTTTACATTACTTGTTTTGCAATCGGTTGTTTTCAAAATTGTGAATGTTTGACAACATATAATACGAACGTATTTTTCAATTCGGAACACGTAATTATTTTGGTACATGTTTGACATTTTATACGTTTAAGTGCATACTGAACCTTCACAATTTATTTAGTTCATGTTTTGCAATTCGTAACTGTATTGGTGCATGTTTTTCATTGCGCAATTGTTGTTAATACATGTTTCATAAATGCTTTAAATATCGTTCATAAAATGTTTCTCAATTCAAAATATATATTCAAACTTTAGATAAAATATTAACAAATTACATCGATTTAAGAAGACTTCAACTAATTGTACATTAACCACTATCGCAAAACGACTACGCGGTTATATTTTCGAATTAAAATTTCTCTTCTAGATAGAATATGTTTTTTTATCTATCCGTGATCCTTTTCAATTTCGGTGGACGAATTAACGGAGATTCGGTATAACCAAACGTTTCATCGAAAATACTTGATGAACGTATGCGCTTTTGATAAGTTGTCTTATAAGAACTCGTGTAATTGTATGAGTACTCCACCTAATGTTGAACGATTTTGTTGAATCTTACGTATGGAAGCCAAATGAGGGGTGCGTGGTAAACATTTAATTTGCCACACACCACAAAGAGATTTAATTTAACGAACTAATTCGACATTGACTTTTAGCCTCTTCTCGAATTCGCGATATAATTCAGTACGTAGTCGAAACTTATATTTTACTCGTGAAGTCATAATATTTTCAATTAATTCCAACATACGAAGACAATAAAATATGTTGATTTGATGACTAAATAGTTCCGCCAAACTAGAAACCATAAAACCGTATCGTTTACCTTTAATTAACGCACATAATATGTTTTAGAAGTTGAGCTTTCCAAACCATTAGAAAAGTTCGTTTTTATAAATTGTTCAATATATCGAACATGTTTGGAATAGAGGCATAAACAGATTGTTTTAATTTTAATTTTTAAAACACGTTTGTCCTAAACATTTTAGTTGTAAGAATAAATATACATTCAAAATGACATATCGGATGAAATTACTTACGTTAGCAAAGGAGAAACATAACTCGATCACTAATGCCGTATTTGTTTTTAGGATTTTGAAAAATAATTTGTAATAATACATATATACCGGTTTTTAAAACGAGGAAAACCAATTAGGAGAGAAACGTGTGATCATAAAAGTGTTAGGATGGCTAGTATATAATAACAATAATAATAAGAAGATACATAGAAGGAGATTTGGTTTATTTAAGATTTTGCAAATGAGTTTCTTTATTAAAAAGCTAAATAAATTGCAGGTATATATAAAAAGGGGGAGAAATCATAGTACATAATTTATTTTATTCATCATGGCATACATAGATTAGATTAAAGAAGGATCTCCATAATGATTATTATAGAACTACGTACATATATGAGATAGATGCATTTTAAAAGAAGAGGGATGCCGTTTGTTTAAACGGCCGATAAAAGAGTCTCCGACCCAATTTTGGTTGCCCCGAGGAATCGTGTGAACCACTTGGCGGAGTCTTTAGGACGTCTATCGGTTAAATTGTTGAAATTGACATAGTTCATTCCGAAGCGGACAGTATGACCCAGGCCAAATTCGTAGTTGTCCAGCAATGACCATACGAAATAGCCTTTCACTCTAGAACCGTTCCTGCATGCAGGTACGTACGTAGGAGGATTATGGGACAAACAAATGAAGAAGCCATTAATTTGACCATATACAAGTACATTAAAATTAGTTAGAGAAGTTACTCTATAGCTGATCGCATGAAACATAGAT
Source organism: Limnanthes douglasii subsp. nivea (assembly GCA_036936605.1). Lineage (NCBI taxonomy): Eukaryota > Viridiplantae > Streptophyta > Magnoliopsida > Brassicales > Limnanthaceae > Limnanthes > Limnanthes douglasii. The sequence continues at coordinate 4,747 of JAUPFV010000173.1, forward strand.
GACTACAATGATAGTCGATCCTTTTCCTATCAGCAAGGGTCTCCGTCAGAGTTACATTGCTTGAGTCACTGAACCCTGCAGTATCATTTTTCTTCCATTACTTAATTTTATTTCCTTTCTGTTGGATATATATATATATATATATAGAAAGTAGAGTATATATAGATACCATTCTCTGTGACATAAATTAAGGGATTCTTGTACTTGTCTTTCACATACGTCAAGATTTCTTTGAAACCCTTAGGATAATAAGCAAAATTTGCTGCCTGCAATTTGCGGATAACTCTAGTGATATATACATGATAAAATAAGGATTATATATATTGAAAGAAAAGATGCATGGTTTGAATTTGAAACCTTTGGTCCAATTGGTTTTCCATCACGTTCACCTACAAAAAGTAATTAAGTCTGTTTGGTTAGTCCTTATTACTTACTTAAGTTGTTGAAATTGAGCATACTGATCGAATTAATACTAATACTAACTCGAGAGATTAACGTGAGGATCTGTCATAGCATTCGGGGTCTCTGGATCCGGGTTTGATGAATTAACATACTGAGTGAAATAATAGTTCAAACCCAGAAAATCTAGTGATCCCTTAACTAGTCTGGACTCTTCTGCTGTGAAATTTGGCAATCGGCTTCCGACAAGTTCTTTCATGATTTTTGGATAGTCACCAAAGGTAAATGGATCCATCCACCTGCACAAAAATTTAATTAGGTGAGATATTATAGGGGTGCATGTCGAATCGAGTATCTATATATTATATATATTTTATTGTTTGTCGGTAGAAAAATATACCATCCCACCACAAAATCAAGGGCTCGCTGTACAGCTTTCTTGTCTTCCTCAGAATTTTCATTATACGGAAGAAACCATCTGGTTATCAGCTAGCGTGGCTCCTACGAAGCCTCCTTGGTGCTGAAAATTAAGAATGAAAGCTTTTAAGATATATAAGATAGATGAAATATATAGTAATTAATTAATTAATTAATTAAAGATGCAGGTATTGAAATTTATACTGACATGATATTTTTGCCTGTACAAGTTTACAACCCTGGCGTGAGCAAGAATTAGATTATGTGCCACAAGATAGGGCTCTTTTGCTGAGTCGCCTTCGTCACAAAATTTCCTGTTCGAACAACGACCGGGTGCATCTACTCCCATTGCATAAGCTCTTGTGGGAAGTGTATACGGTTGATTCAATGTGATCCAGTGCTTAACTCTGTCTCCAAACCTTTGGAAGCAGAGCTCGGCAAAATCTTGATAGTCATCCCTACGTTGCATCCGTTTCTTAATACCGAAACTTTAACCAGCAAATTAACTCTACACACACTAATTTAATTTAAAAGGGCACATGACTCACAGGATCTTAGGGCTTACAAACCCTCCATATTCGTCGTCTAAAGCCTGAGGAAGATCCCAATGGAAGATTGTGACAAATGGCTGTATGCCTACGTTAGTTAAAACATTAATGCTGTTAAGTTTAATTTGCATCTTCTATGTATATATATAAATAAAAGATATGAGATACCATTCCTGAGAAGCTCATTAATGAGCTCGTTGTAGTAAACAACTCCTTTTTCGTTCACTCCTCTACTTAGCTTTCCTCCTGCAAATGAGAAATTGATCATATCTTTTAACAACATGATATGGAATGGATTTATTATGAGAAAAACCCTTAAAATGAAAACATTATTTATATATATCAAACATTATTGTTAACTTACTTGGTAGCACTCTTGACCATGCGATGGAGAGTCGGTAAGCATTTACCCCCATGCTTTTCATCAGTGAAATATCATTCTGCATGATCCATATATATATGTTAACCAAAGAAGAGAATTAATAATTAATATATATATATATAATAAAAAGAAATTATGATACCTTGAAATGATGAGTCGAGTTAGTACCTACGTCACCGTTGCTACGGTCTGTAGTCTTTTCTGTTGTATCAAGATATATGTTTCAGATTCAAAGATGATGGAGTTAATGAATAGTACTGAGGCGAGGCTGGTTATAATATATATTATGTACGTATGTGTTGTTGATTCTCAACAGTAGAAATTAGTGAGTGAGTAAATAGGGTAGAAAATTGTAATCTTTTTCACTAACTTTCAATGTGACCAAATGGTCTTTAAATACAAGTTCAGCTGTAACAAACATTTGGAATATTCTTAAAGTTTGTTATGAATCTTTATGTTTGGCAACAGAGGTAGGATGAGAGTGAGTGATTGGCAACAAGGATAGCACATGGGTCCTTTTAGAGGGACTCATGTTTGGGCTTTAGGACTGGCTTATGAGTCCAGTAGGGCAAGGTGTTGAGTCTGAAAACTTGGACTCAACACCCACAAGCCCAAGGTCATAACCCTGGGTCATAAGCCCAAGGTTATAACACTTGGGACAGAAGCCATCACGTGTGGCCGTGCGATGCTGCTTCTCCTTCATCAGAGCAGTCATCGTCGACGGCGAGCTTCACCGGAAGCTTAATCTCGACATCCCCCCTCAAACGAAGCGGTGAGTCAAGGAGCCCGAGTTTGTCCCTGAGATAAGCGAATCGAGACGGAGGCAGGGCTTTGGTGAGGGAATCGGCCACTTGATCTTGAGTTGGGACATAACGGATCTGAATCGTCCCTCCAAGCACTTGATCTCGAATGAAATGCACGTCGAGCTCGATGTGCTTGGTGCGAGCATGGAAGACTGGGTTCGAGGCCAAGGCACTGGCCCCCAGATTGTCACACCAGAGAACAGACGGAGGTATGAGAGGGATTCGAAGCTCAGTAAACAGGGAACGAATCCAGATCAACTCGGCAGAAAGGTTAGCAAGAGCTCGGTACTCAGATTTTGTGGATGAGCGAGAGACAACGCCTTGCTTTTTGGAGGACCAGGATATCAGTGTGTCGCCAAGGAAGACACAGTAAGCACCCGTGCTGCGTCGATCATCAACAGAAGAGGCCCAGTCAGCATCAGAGTAACCATGTAGTTGGAGGTGAAAGCACGGCTTGATGTGAAGTCCTAGCCAACGAGTTCCAGATAAGTAACGTAGTATCCTCTTTAAACAATGCCAGTGTGTAGAAGTAGGGGCCTGCTGAAATTGACTCAGTCGATTAACAGCATAGGCGATGTCTGGTCTGGTGTGTGTTAGGTATTGTAAAGCTCCTAACACACTTCTATACTGTGTAGGTGACAGGAGTGGAGAGCCAGTGGTTGCAGAAAGAGCAGTGCCAGGGGCAAGAGGAGTAGGACAAGGTTTAGAGAGAGCAGCACCATGGTTTGCAAGTAAGTTCTCAATGTAATTGTGCTGTGTTAGGTAGATACCTGTGTTATCACGATGAACCTCTATTCCAAGGAATAGAGAGAGTGATCCCATGTCCTTGAGTGAGAATTTAGCATTGAGATTGTGAGTGAACTGTGTGAGGCATGCTGCATCATTGCCTGTGACCAGGATGTCATCTACATACACTAGAATGAGCAGGACCGTAGTTGTTGTAACTAGATAGAAGAGAGAGCAGTCAGCTCTTGAGTTTTTGAAACCCCAGTCAGTTAGAGTGTCACGTAGCTTAGAGAACCAGGCCCTGGGTGCTTGCTTTAGGCCATAAAGAGCCTTGTTTAGTTTGCACACATAGGTGGGTTGATTGGCATCTTCAAACCCCTGAGGCTGTTGCATATAGACAGTCTCTTGTAGCTCACCATTTAGGAAGGCATTGTTGATGTCCAACTGCCTAACAGACCAATTCTTTGAGACTGCAATGGTGAGTATGAGCCTGACTGTGGATGCCTTAACAACAGGACTAAATGTGTCATAGAAGTCAATACCAGGAGTTTGGTGAAAGCCTTTGGCTACAAGCCTGGCTTTATAACGCTGAACAGACCCATCCATACCATACTTGACCTTGTAAACCCATTTGCAGCCAACAATAGTGGAGTGAGGTGGTAGAGGAACTAAGGACCATGTTTTGTTAGCTAGTAGAGCACTGAATTCAGCCTTCATAGCAGCCACCCAATTAGGATTACCTGCAGCTTTAGAGAAACTAGAAGGTATAGACATGTCCCTGTCAGTAGTGTTAAGAGTTCCAACATAAGGTAATTTAGGTTTGTGAATACCACTTTTGTGTCTTGTTTGCATGATGTGAGTGTTTAGAGGCTGTTGAGGATGGTTAGGATGATTTGTTGTGGTAAAGGGTAGGTCAATTATGAGTGATGGAGTGGGGCTAGTGGTAGTGTTGGTGTAGTGAGGGAGACTAGTAATGTCAAGATCAGATAGAGATTGAGTCTGATGGTCTAAGCAATGTTTAGGGAGTGAGTTGGTTGTCTGGTGGTTTGTTTGAGAAGTAGGTTGAGAGATAGGAGGCTCAGGAGAGAGTTGAGATGTAGGACTAGTGCAGAGAGACACTCTTTCAGAAACCATAGGTGAGGGTGGTGAGTGAAGCCAAAGATGAACAGATTGATAGGGAGACTGACTGCCTGGGGTTTGATTAAGGAACCCTGAGGTAAAAGGAAAGTCAGTTTCATTGAAAACAACATTTCTAGACAGATAGATTCTCCCTGTAGGACTTAGACACTTGTAACCTTTGTGATTATGACTGTAGCCTAGGAAGACACATTTCTGAGAGTGGAATTGAAACTTGTGGGTTTGATAGGGTCTGAGACAGGGGAAACAGGCACACCCAAAGGTTTTGAGTACTAGATAGTTTGGTTTTTTGTTGAATAGAGTCTCAAAAGGAGAAATGTTGTTAAGAGTAGGTGTTGGTAGTCTGTTTATGAGATAAATGCTTGTTTCAAAAGCTTCTAACCAGTATGTATAGGGTAGTTTAGATTGTGCAAGGAGTGTGAGGCCAGTCTCCACAAGATGCCTGTGCTTACGCTCAGCTCTACCATTCTGAGCTGATGTGTAAGGACAGGATCTGCGTAGAAGGATACCATGTTGAGCAGCTAGGGTAGCTAGAGGTCTAAACTCCCCTCCCTAATCACTCTGAATTGTTTTAATTTTTCTGTCAAACTGGTTTTCAACAAAAGCTTTAAAAACTTTGAACACTTCAATAACTTGTCCTTTTGTTTTGAGAGGGTAGATCCAGGAGTATCTAGAAAAATCATCTAGGAATAACACATAGAACCTAAAACCCTGAGTAGATAGAACAGGGGATGGACCCCAAACATCAGTGTGTATAAGATCTAGTACATTGTTAGCATGAGAGGTAGAGATAGGATAAGAAAGAGTGTGAGACTTGCCTAGCTGACAAGCCTCACAAAAGGATTTCTCATTACTTGAACCAGTTTGAAAATTACAAGACTTCAAAATACTAAGCAACACAGACTGTGATGGGTGGCCAAGTTTTCTATGCCACTCATCCTTAGACATTTCAGATAGACACACACTAGGAGAACAAAGCAGACTCTTAGAAACACAGACTTGGGTATTGGGACTGACTGGATTGGTAGGTAGAGTTTGAGAAAGAGTGTCCATCTTGTACAAGCCATCTCTACACCTCCCTTTGAGCAACACTGTCCCTGTTAACCTGTCCTTCACAAGGCAAAAGGTTTTGTGAAATTCAACAAAGACATCATTATAGTTGGTGAGTTGAGAGATAGACAGTAGATTTTTGTTTATTTTGGGAACATGTAGTATAGATTTCAGTAAAAGAGGTTGTTTATGTAAAGTTGGAAGAGAGGTTGCACCTATGTGAGAGATTGGAAGTCTCTCACCACTACCAACTAGGACATGTTTAGTACCTGTGTAATCAAGTTTCTGAGTGAGCTGGTTGGTACTACCTGTGACATGGTGGCTGGCTCCACTGTCAGCATACCAGACTCCATCAGATGGTGTATCCTGTGCTGCAAGCAAAGCACTGTGATCACCTTCTGACTTAGGATGTTCTGAAGAGGTAGAACCCATGACAGAGGGGTCATCTCTGTAGTAGCACACTACAGCAGAATGACCATATCTGCTGCATATCTGACATGTTGGTTTGTTTTGAGCAAATCTTCCACCCCTGCCTCTGTAAGAATTGCCTCTTCCTCTGTAGTTAGGATTGAATCTGCCCCTGTAGTTTCTGTTGTAGCTTTTGTTCTGTCCATAGTTCTGTCCAGAGTAGTTCCTTTGATTGACATTGTTAGCTTGTTGCTTTGTGTCACTCCTTTGAGTATAATTGATGTTTGATAAGTTGACTGTGGACATTGTATTTTGCAGATCATTGAGCTGCTCCAGCCTGCTTTCAAAGGTCAAGAGGCTTGTCTGCAGATCAAGCCAGGAGAGGCTGTCCTTGTCAGCCAGACTGACAACAATTGGTGTATAGTCACCATCTAGTCCCGCAAGCACCTGAGTGATCAGGTCGTCCATGGAGGTAAGACATCCTGCCAAAATTAGATTATCAAAAATCATTTTCATCTTATTCAAATAGTCAGACATTGTTGTGGACCCTTTTCGGGTCTTTTGAAACTCTGCTTTGAAATAAGTGATTCTGGCTCTTGTCTGAGAGCCAGATAGCTTTCCAGCTGCCTCCCAAAGACCTTTAGAGGTCTCTTCTTCCATCAACTGAGCTGCTATTTCAGGGCTCATGGTGGAATACAACCAACCAAGCAGCAGTTGGTCCTTGGAGATCCAATCTTCATAGTTTGGGTTTTCTGAAATGTTGCCTTCAGTGTCAACAGAATGTTTGGGAGGACAGATCTTCTCTCCTGAGATGTATCCTCCCAACTTGTTACCTTTAATCATAGGTAACACAACAGTCTTCCAAAGGAGGTAATTACTTCTATCAAGTCTAATGCTGTTAGCATTGTTTGTTGAGTGCAGTTGAAGGCTTCTTGGAGCAGTAGCAGTGCTGTTGGGAAGGATGGAGCCCATAGAGTCTGAGGACAGCGACGGGGACTCATCGGAGTTGGCCATTCAGATCAGAATGGCTCTGATACCAAGTAGAAATTAGTGAGTGAGTAAATAGGGTAGAAAATTGTAATCTTTTTCACTAACTTTCAATGTGACCAAATGGTCTTTAAATACAAGTTCAGCTGTAACAAACATTTGGAATATTCTTAAAGTTTGTTATGAATCTTTATGTTTGGCAACAGAGGTAGGATGAGAGTGAGTGATTGGCAACAAGGATAGCACATGGGTCCTTTTAGAGGGACTCATGTTTGGGCTTTAGGACTGGCTTATGAGTCCAGTAGGGCAAGGTGTTGAGTCTGAAAACTTGGACTCAACACCCACAAGCCCAAGGTCATAACCCTGGGTCATAAGCCCAAGGTTATAACACTTGGGACAGAAGCCATCACGTGTGGCCGTGCGATGCTGCTTCTCCTTCATCAGAGCAGTCATCGTCGACGGCGAGCTTCACCGGAAGCTTAATCTCGACATCAACTATATATATACATATATATATATATATATATATATATTAAAAAAAATACACTTTGTACATATGGAAATTAAGATACCAGGATATCTATGAGTGAAGGTGTCCCATATATTGAGTCCTCTGCCTGAAGCACCCTCAATCTGTAAAACTCAAAACTTAAATGTATGTATGTATAATTTTGAAATATTAATCACAAAACAAAATCAAAACCAAAACCAAAACCAAATATATGCATGTATGTGTTAGTTAGATAGTTAGAGTTACTTGGTAAGCTGAGGTCGCAGTGCCAAAATAAAAGTCTTTATCGAAAAAACTACTATTAAAAGCAGCAGTTATATGGCAGCCGAATGGAGGTTGCTCTCGGCAGGAGATTTGTTGATGAGCAAGCTGCTGCATGGATCCATGGGAAGGTGATGAACAAGAAAGAAGAAGAGAAAGCAAGAAGCAGTAAACGTAGTAATAATAGTTATAGTTAAGGTTAGCTTGAGCTGCCATTTGTTGTATAAGCTGCTATTCTATTCTGGTTCAGTTCCTACCCATTAGCCATTAGGTTAGGGCTTTATATAGAAAACTTGTGCCACACATTTAATTTAATTAATTCCATAGAAAGCATGCATTCCATGCATGCTACCACAGGTGTCTTTCAACTACGAAACAGCATGTGACTTCTATTGGAAATTATTTATGTTTGCAGATGTTGCTGGAAACATTTAATAATAGCCACCTAGGTTAGGTTGTATACATGATATAATTACCAAAACCAAAACCTAAACCTAAACCAAAACTCAAAAAATAAAAATAAAAATAAAAATAAAAATAAGCTGTATATTTATTGTAATGTCATTAAATGAATTGGTGAGTATCCCATGAAGAAACATCCTAATTACGAAGACAAAAATCTTTGCATTTGCATGCCTCCGTGTCTAACTTTAGAATTCCTGACTCATTCTCATACTTCACGGTTCTACCATGCACTGTGTATGCAATTCACGGTTCTCTCAAAACTACCAAAAATAAATAAAATATAACTGCTTTTATTTTCTCTTTCCATTATTAATATTTTTATTTTTTCCTTTTTCTTTTTATATGTTCAACCCAAATACCACACCTTTCTGCATTTTCACATTTTCAAAGTTACAATTTTTTATAATTCCCTTTCTATTAATTACATATAAACTGGTTCTCGCGTTAAAATTATTTTAAAATAAATAAATTCTGCAATATAGCAGATATTCTTTTTATATAATGTACATTATTATTATTATTATCTTTAAAGTTTTTTTATTTTTCAGTAATTGCGCCTTTTTCGAGGTAACACCGACCCTCGTTATTTATAATTTCAGTTTTGTATTCAAAACATTCTATTAGATGTCTTAAATACCACATATTATGGTCAGGGCTACTCCTTCGTTCGAAATATTGTACTTCTCTTACCTCGAGGTCCAACTAATAAAATATCAAATTATTTTTGAATTATCATTTCCTATCCTACAAAGTTAAGTTACCAATAGATACTTAATCAATCAAGAGTAACCTCTCTACACAAATAACACCACAAAAAGAGTAATTTAATGTTTTCCTCCTATTTCTCTCTCTAACAAAAACGATGATACTTTCAATTTCTCTACATTCGCAACTGTTAGGAGAACAAGCGCAACCCCGTCATTGATGATCTCCACACCCATAAATACTCTCTAACGTCTTTCACATTTATAAACAAGCACGGTCCAGACCACAACTTTCACCTCTATGTTCTATTGCTTTTCTCACAAAATATTCGGAACTCTCTCGCGATGCTAACATGTGCTTATAGTTCTCTTTAATTTTTTATGACATTTTATTAGGTTTTACGGTTTTTACGATGATTCGTTAGTTTTAAGGTTTCAATTTTTTGAAATTCATTGTAATATGATTCAAAAAAAAAGGATAAAACTAGGTTTTTAATTTTGTAGCACCTTGTTGCTGTACCCGTTTATTAAACTAGTTAAAAATTAGGGTTTTAAGCTGTTCTCCGAGTCCGTTTTAGTTTCAGGGTTTGTGCAATATTCACTTAATTAATGTCTCGCATTGCGTAATTCACTAATCGCACTTCATTTCATACTTATTTTTCATCTCATACGTTACAACTTGCATATTTTTATGCATGTATCACATTTTGTATCTCGTAATTGTGCTCGATGCATGTATTTCACATTTTACGACTCCCTCTTATATGATGCATTAATTTCATATTTTTGGATTCACAATTGCATTGTACTTATGTCTTGCAATTTTAAAAGATTTTTTACACGTTTTTCAGTTTGCAACTATATTGGAGCATGTTCGAATGTAATTCATTGAAATCATGTTTCGCCTTTTTTAATTAAATCAGTATTCAAATCTTTGAAAAATAAATTTTGGGTTTAAAAGAGCACTCGTTCAAAGATTGTGCGGAAGAATGGAGTAATTAACGGATTAAAGATAATTTAAAAGATTGAATAAATTATGGTGGGAATGAGGTGGAAGAAGTTGGAGGGAGGATATAACATGAACAACCAAATGATACTGGTAATGATGCGGAACACCTGAAAAAACAGAAGCTTAGTTAGAGAAAAAAAACTACAAACTCTAGTTCTACAGACGTAAAAGAGACACCAATAGGTTCGAAGTTATACCGAGCAAAAAGAAAAACTACTACGCGTAAAATAAAATATTTATAAATTACGGCTACAAAACAAAGAGATAAAAAATAATGATCAATTACCATATCTTAGTTCCTTATTATTTTAATGCATGTTTCACATTATGTAACTCGGAAATAATTCAATGCACGATTTGTATTTCTCATATTTATCTAAAAGATGTTTTGTATTTTAACAATTCATTTGAAGAATGTTTCGCAGTTTCCATTTTATTTAAAGGAATTGTTTGTATTTTGATCCGTATATTTTGAATATTTTTTAGTCGAAGCATCATGTCGCAAACGCAATCACAAATATTGGATTGAACAAACACTCTTAAGATATATAACCTCATTTTGCAAAATATTTTAGAGATAAGGAATGAAAGTAAGAGACTAAATGATGAGTTCATTAGATGATCAACCGTAAATGCTGCAATTCACATTTATGTTTAAAACCTGTTTTTCAGATTTCATAAGATACATTATGCTTAAAACATGTTTCGTATCTAACGTACCATTCCGTTCCCTTATGTTGCAATTTTGTAACTGCGTTTACGATATAAAGAAAAATGTATACCAATTCCAAACGATAAACACCAACCTGCATCAAATGTAATAAATTGAATTGGTGGAAAAACTAATCATGGAAATAATATGACCACGTAATATTTGAACATATTAGAAAATGTGTGAATATTCTGGTGCATAATGAAACAAAACCTTTTGTTGACGTAAAAAAAATATCAATTGACTAGTAATGATTACAAGAGGATCAAAATACGATGCTCATGTTGTATGACCACCTTCATCAACAACGTTCTTTGTTATTGTGTGTAACAACATGGAGTTAGGTAATGATGAACAACTTCGCAATAAACTTACACTATTCCATTTTTGCAACTCGAAATTGTATTACTACATATTTCACAACTCGCAATTAAATTATTTTACAACTCTCCATTGAATTACAATATGTTTCCATTTCTGCACTAATAAGTGAACTCTTATACATGTTCCACAATTTCTAATTGTTTTGATGAATGTCTCACAACTCTCAATTGTCTTAATGCAATTTATAAATATTTATATCTACTATATCCTTTCCAACTGTGGATTTTATATACCTCCCACTCATTGTGATGCAACCCTAGTATATATGTTGAACATCCTTATTTATTTCAATATCTATATAGGAATCATAAACATACCATTGTTCCTAAAAATTATGAGAATGTAGACATCCATCAATACAGGAGAAGATATTTCACAAATGGTTGAAATTGTATACGACAAAATGGATGAACATACCACTTTTATCGTCATTAAAATCTAGACTGATGTACCAAAATAGAAGCAATTATTGTACATTAATGGTGATGGACGTCGATAATGTTACCGTGATGAAACCCTAGCATATATTGTTAAGGAACTAACAAGTTCTACCACAGTAAAGCCTTCAGTGTTTTAGTCAAGAAAGAGATAAGCCAAAAAATATCCATTTATTCGTAGATAGGTCTTCCCTATTTATAATACAAAGATTAGTGGCAGTTACAGATGTTCGCTCTTTAAGCGCCACTATCCTACTAACATCACTATACCTATAATCGTGGAACAAATAACTAACATGGTTTGACTCAAGGGTCAAAACGTGCGCTTATATAACAAGTAATAAAACGCTAAGTCTAATCTACTTTAAGCCGAGCTAAGCTTCACTTTAAACGCAATCAGGTCTGCAAAGCTCGAGCTCACTGGTCACATACTCAGCTTATCCTCTTTAGGTCCTCACTCAATCTTGATCATCTGTTCATCGCGTTCCCAATCCAGTCGATCAACTCTTTCCCTAATGTCTTCGAGCTTAACTTGTTCTTGAGTTCATCAATTCTGTATTTGTCTTCGAGCTCGGTCTTATGAGGAGCTCGATATGCCTTTAAGCTCACCAATGATATATTTATCCTCGATCTCGTTCTCACTTTGAGTTCGTCCATGCTATTCTTCGAGCTCACCAACACTGTATAGCTCGCCCTTTTCTTCATTGCTTGTCATAATCCAAGCTCGTAGTACTCCTGCTCGTGCTCGTACTGATTTCAACATCTATGAATCATAAACATACCATTGTTCCTATAAATTATGTGAATGTAGACATCCATCAATATAGGAGAAGATATTTCACAAATGGTTGAAAATGTATACGGCAAAATGGATGAACATACCACTTTTATCATCATTAAAATATGGACTCATGTACCAAAATGGAATCAATTATTCTACATTAATGGTGATGGACGTCGATAATGTTACGATATACAACTTTATCCCATAGATTCCAAATTCAAGATACATAGCTGATAAAAAATAGAACTAAAATTGGTAATTTTTACAGTATTTCACAATTTGTTTTGAGTTTTATATATAAGCGACATCTAAACGCAGTTTCGTAACTAAACATAAACATGTTTCGTTACTTAAAATTGACATCAAAAATTGTTTTACATTTTCGTTTAAGCCTTGTTTAACATTTTATAAATACATACTATAGTTTATTTTGCATTTTCTATACATATTATGCCTTTTTTCATTTCTATATATATATATATATATATATATATATATATATATATATATATATATATATATATATATATATATATTCGAAATGTTTCATAATTTATATATACATGTATTTGATAAACCTCTTATTCTAACAAATATATAACTATGTTAACTTATCGAAATAAAAATTATAGACCAAAAACCAAGGATGAAGTATATATATTCACGACGTATTCCATAACAACAAATATTTCGACTATAAGGTATTTGTATGGGAGTATGCTAGAAATATTTTTCAAAATTGTAAAATTAGGAGCTCGTATGACGATAACATTAGCAGAGTCAAAAGAGTTTGACATTTTTTTATCTCTTTCTCAATAAAGTCAACCTAACATAGTAATTTTAGTAATTAATACAGTAAAATTAAAGAAAAAGATGTTGAATATTTTTTTTACATTACTTGTTTTGCAATCGGTTGTTTTCAAAATTGTGAATGTTTGACAACATATAATACGAACGTATTTTTCAATTCGGAACACGTAATTATTTTGGTACATGTTTGACATTTTATACGTTTAAGTGCATACTGAACCTTCACAATTTATTTAGTTCATGTTTTGCAATTCGTAACTGTATTGGTGCATGTTTTTCATTGCGCAATTGTTGTTAATACATGTTTCATAAATGTTTTAAATATCGTTCATAAAATGTTTCTCAATTCAAAATATATATTCAAACTTTAGATAAAATATTAACAAATTACATCGATTTAAGAAGACTTCAACTAATTGTACATTAACCACTATCGCAAAACGACTACGCGGTTATATTTTCGAATTAAAATTTCTCTTCTAGATAGAATATGTTTTTTTATCTATCCGTGATCCTTTTCAATTTCGGTGGACGAATTAACGGAGATTCGGTATAACCAAACGTTTCATCGAAAATACTTGATGAACGTATGCGCTTTTGATAAGTTGTCTTATAAGAACTCGTGTAATTGTATGAGTACTCCACCTAATGTTGAACGATTTTGTTGAATCTTACGTATGGAAGCCAAATGAGGGGTGCGTGGTAAACATTTAATTTGCCACACACCACAAAGAGATTTAATTTAACGAACTAATTCGACATTGACTTTTAGCCTCTTCTCGAATTCGCGATATAATTCAGTACGTAGTCGAAACTTATATTTTACTCGTGAAGTCATAATATTTTCAATTAATTCCAACATACGAAGACAATAAAATATGTTGATTTGATGACTAAATAGTTCCGCCAAACTAGAAACCATAAAACCGTATCGTTTACCTTTAATTAACGCCCATCAATATGTTTTAGAAGTTGAGCTTTCCAAACCATTAGAAAAGTTCGTTTTTATAAATTGTTCAATATATCGAACATGTTTGGAATAGAGGCATAAACAGATTGTTTTAATTTTTAAAACACGTTTGTCCTAAACATTTTAGTTGTAAGAATAAATATACATTCAAAATGACATATCGGATGAAATTACTTACGTTAGCAAAGGAGAAACATAACTCGATCACTAATGCCGTATTTGTTTTTAGGATTTTGAAAAATAATTTGAAATAATACATATATACCGGTTTTTAAAACGAGGAAAACCAATTAGGAGAGAAACGTGTGATCATAAAAGTGTTAGGATGGCTAGTATATAATAACAATAATAATAAGAAGATACATAGAAGGAGATTTGGTTTATTTAAGATTTTGCAAATGAGTTTCTTTATTAAAAAGCTAAATAAATTGCAGGTATATATAAAAAGGGGGAGAAATCATAATACATAATTTATTTTATTCATCATGGCATACATAGATTAGATTAAAGAAGGATCTCCATAATGATTATTATAGAACTACGTACATATATGAGATAGATGCATTTTAAAAGAAGAGGGATGCCGTTTGTTTAAACGGCCGATAAAAGAGTCTCCGACCCAATTTTGGTTGCCCCGAGGAATCGTGTGAACCACTTGGCGGAGTCTTTAGGACGTCTATCGGTTAAATTGTTGAAATTGACATAGTTCATTCCGAAGCGGACAGTATGACCCAGGCCAAATTCGTAGTTGTCCAGCAATGACCATACGAAATAGCCTTTCACTCTAGAACCGTTCCTGCATGCAGGTACGTACGTAGGAGGATTATGGGACAAACAAATGAAGAAGCCATTAATTTGACCATTAAAATTAGTTAGAGAAGTTACTCTATAGCTGATCGCATGAAACATAGATGACTACAATGATAGTCGATCCTTTTCCTATCAGCAAGGGTCTCCGTCAGAGTTACATTGCTTGAGTCACTGAACCCTGCAGTATCATTTTTCTTCCATTACTTAATTTTATTTCCTTTCTGTTGGATATATATATATATATATATATATATATAGAAAGTAGAGTATATATAGATACCATTCTCTGTGACATAAATTAAGGGATTCTTGTACTTGTCTTTCACATACGTCAAGATTTCTTTGAAACCCTTAGGATAATAAGCAAAATTTGCTGCCTGCAATTTGCGGATAACTCTAGTGATATATACATAGATTATAGATAAGATAAAATAAGGATTATATATATTGAAAGAAAAGATGCATGGTTTGAATTTGAAACCTTTGGTCCAATTGGTTTTCCATCACGTTCACCTACAAAAAGTAATTAAGTCTGTTTGGTTAGTCCTTATTACTTACTTAAGTTGTTGAAATTGAGCATACTGATCGAATTAATACTAATACTAACTCGAGAGATTAACGTGAGGATCTGTCATAGCATTCGGGGTCTCTGGATCCGGGTTTGATGAATTAACATACTGAGTGAAATAATAGTTCAAACCCAGAAAATCTAGTGATCCCTTAACTAGTCTGGACTCTTCTGCTGTGAAATTTGGCAATCGGCTTCCGACAAGTTCTTTCATGATTTTTGGATAGTCACCAAAGGTAAATGGATCCATCCACCTGCACAAAAATTTAATTAGGTGAGATATTATAGGGGTGCATGTCGAATCGAGTATCTATATATTATATATATTTTATTGTTTGTCGGTAGAAAAATATACCATCCCACCACAAAATCAAGGGCTCGCTGTACAGCTTTCTTGTCTTCCTCAGAATTTTCATTATACGGAAGAAACCATCTGGTTATCAGCGTGGCTCCTACGAAGCCTCCTTGGTGCTGAAAATTAAGAATGAAAGCTTTTAAGATATATAAGATAGATGAAATATATAGTAATTAATTAATTAATTAAAGATGCAGGTATTGAAATTTATACTGACATGATATTTTTGCCTGTACAAGTTTACAACCCTGGCGTGAGCAAGAATTAGATTATGTGCCACAAGATAGGGCTCTTTTGCTGAGTCGCCTTCGTCACAAAATTTCCTGTTCGAACAACGACCGGGTGCATCTACTCCCATTGCATAAGCTCTTGTGGGAAGTGTATACGGTTGATTCAATGTGATCCAGTGCTTAACTCTGTCTCCAAACCTTTGGAAGCAGAGCTCGGCAAAATCTTGATAGTCATCCCTACGTTGCATCCGTTTCTTAATACCGAAACTTTAACCAGCAAATTAACTCTACACACACTAATTTAATTTAAAAGGGCACATGACTCACAGGATCTTAGGGCTTACAAACCCTCCATATTCGTCGTCTAAAGCCTGAGGAAGATCCCAATGGAAGATTGTGACAAATGGCTGTATGCCTACGTTAGTTAAAACATTAATGCTGTTAAGTTTAATTTGCATCTTCTATGTATATATATAAATAAAAGATATGAGATACCATTCCTGAGAAGCTCATTAATGAGCTCGTTGTAGTAAACAACTCCTTTTTCGTTCACTCCTCTACTTAGCTTTCCTCCTGCAAATGAGAAATTGATCATATCTTTTAACAACATGATATGGAATGGATTTATTATGAGAAAAACCCTTAAAATGAAAACATTATTTATATATATCAAACATTATTGTTAACTTACTTGGTAGCACTCTTGACCATGCGATGGAGAGTCGGTAAGCATTTACCCCCATGCTTTTCATCAGTGAAATATCATTCTGCATGATCCATATATATATGTTAACCAAAGAAGAGAATTAATAATTAATATATATATATATAATAAAAAGAAATTATGATACCTTGAAATGATGAGTCGAGTTAGTACCTACGTCACCGTTGCTACGGTCTGTAGTCTTTTCTGTTGTATCAAGATATATGTTTCAGATTCAAAGATGATGGAGTTAATGAATAGTACTGAGGCGAGGCTGGTTATAATATATATTATGTACGTATGTGTTGTTGATTCTCAACTATATATATATACATATATATATATATATATATATTAAAAAAAATACACTTTGTACATATGGAAATTAAGATACCAGGATATCTATGAGTGAAGGTGTCCCATATATTGAGTCCTCTGCCTGAAGCACCCTCAATCTGTAAAACTCAAAACTTAAATGTATGTATGTATAATTTTGAAATATTAATCACAAAACAAAATCAAAACCAAAACCAAAACCAAATATATGCATGTATGTGTTAGTTAGATAGTTAGAGTTACTTGGTAAGCTGAGGTCGCAGTGCCAAAATAAAAGTCTTTATCGAAAAAACTACTATTAAAAGCAGCAGTTATATGGCAGCCGAATGGAGGTTGCTCTCGGCAGGAGATTTGTTGATGAGCAAGCTGCTGCATGGATCCATGGGAAGGTGATGAGCAAGAAAGAAGAAGAGAAAGCAAGAAGCAGTAAACGTAGTAATAATAGTTATAGTTAAGGTTAGCTTGAGCTGCCATTTGTTGTATAAGCTGCTATTCTATTCTGGTTCAGTTCCTACCCATTAGCCATTAGGTTAGGGCTTTATATAGAAAACTTGTGCCACACATTTAATTTAATTAATTCCATAGAAAGCATGCATTCCATGCATGCTACCACAGGTGTCTTTCAACTACGAAACAGCATGTGACTTCTATTGGAAATTATTTATGTTTGCAGATGTTGCTGGAAACATTTAATAATAGCCACCTAGGTTAGGTTGTATACATGATATAATTACCAAAACCAAAACCTAAACCTAAACCAAAACTCAAAAAATAAAAATAAAAATAAAAATAAAAATAAGCTGTATATTTATTGTAATGTCATTAAATGAATTGGTGAGTATCCCATGAAGAAACATCCTAATTACGAAGACAAAAATCTTTGCATTTGCATGCCTCCGTGTCTAACTTTAGAATTCCTGACTCATTCTCATACTTCACGGTTCTACCATGCACTGTGTATGCAATTCACGGTTCTCTCAAAACTACCAAAAATAAATAAAATATAACTGCTTTTATTTTCTCTTTCCATTATTAATATTTTTATTTTTTCCTTTTTCTTTTTATATGTTCAACCCAAATACCACACCTTTCTGCATTTTCACATTTTCAAAGTTACAATTTTTTATAATTCCCTTTCTATTAATTACATATAAACTGGTTCTCGCGTTAAAATTATTTTAAAATAAATAAATTCTGCAATATAGCAGATATTCTTTTTATATAATGTACATTATTATTATTATTATCTTTAAAGTTTTTTTATTTTTTATTTTTCAGTAATTGCGCCTTTTTCGAGGTAACACCGACCCTCGTTATTTATAATTTCAGTTTTGTATTCAAAACATTCTATTAGATGTCTTAAATACCACATATTATGGTCAGGGCTACTCCTTCGTTCGAAATATTGTACTTCTCTTACCTCGAGGTCCGACTAATAAAATATCAAATTATTTTTGAATTATCATTTCCTATCCTACAAAGTTAAGTTACCAATAGATACTTAATCAATCAAGAGTAACCTCTCTACACAAATAACACCACAAAAAGAGTAATTTAATGTTTTCCTCCTATTTCTCTCTCTAACAAAAACGATGATACTTTCAATTTCTCTACATTCGCAACTGTTAGGAGAACAAGCGCAACCCCGTCATTGATGATCTCCACACCCATAAATACTCTCTAACGTCTTTCACATTTATAAACAAGCACGGTCCAGACCACAACTTTCACCTCTATGTTCTATTGCTTTTCTCACAAATCGGAACTCTCTCGCGATGCTAACATGTGCTTATAGTTCTCTTTAATTTTTTATGACATTTTATTAGGTTTTAGGGTTTTTACGATGATTCGTTAGTTTTAAGGTTTCAATTTTTTGAAATTCATTGTAATATGATTAAAAAAAAAAGGATAAAACTAGGTTTTTAATTTTGTAGCACCTTGTTGCTGTACCCGTTTATTAAACTAGTTAAAAATTAGGGTTTTAAGCTGTTCTGCGAGTCCGTTTTAGTTTCAGGGTTTGTGCAATATTCACTTAATTAATGTCTCGCATTGCGTAATTCACTAATCGCACTTCATTTCATACTTATTTTTCATCTCATACGTTACAACTTGCATATTTTTATGCATGTATCACATTTTGTATCTCGTAATTGTGCTCGATGCATGTATTTCACATTTTACGACTCCCTCTTATATGATGCATTAATTTCATATTTTTGGATTCACAATTGCATTGTACTTATGTCTTGCAATTTTAAAAGATTTTTTACACGTTTTTCAGTTTGCAACTATATTGGAGCATGTTCGAATGTAATTCATTGAAATCATGTTTCGCCTTTTTTAATTAAATCAGTATTCAAATCTTTGAAAAATAAATTTTGGGTTTAAAAGAGCACTCGTTCAAAGATTGTGCGGAAGAATGGAGTAATTAACGGATTAAAGATAATTTAAAAGATTGAATAAATTATGGTGGGAATGAGGTGGAAGAAGTTGGAGGGAGGATATAACATGAACAACCAAATGATACTGGTAATGATGCGGAACACCTGAAAAAACAGAAGCTTAGTTAGAGAAAAAAAACTACAAACTCTAGTTCTACAGACGTAAAAGAGACACCAATAGGTTCGAAGTTATACCGAGCAAAAAGAAAAACTACTACGCGTAAAATAAAATATTTATAAATTACGGCTACAAAACAAAGAGATAAAAAATAATTATCAATTACCATATCTTAGTTCCTTATTATTTTAATGCATGTTTCACATTATGTAACTCGGAAATAATTCAATGCACGATTTGTATTTCTCATATTTATCTAAAAGATGTTTTGTATTTTAACAATTCATTTGAAGAATGTTTCACAGTTTCCATTTTATTTAAAGGAATTGTTTGTATTTTGATCCGTATATTTTGAATATTTTTTAGTCGAAGCATCATGTCGCAAACGCAATCACAAATATTGGATTGAACAAACACTCTTAAGATAGATAACCTCATTTTGCAAAATATTTTAGAGATAAGGAATGAAAGTAAGAGACTAAATGATGAGTTCATTAGATGATCAACCGTAAATGCTGCAATTCACATTTATGCTTAAAACCTGTTTTTCAGATTTCATAAGATACATTATGCTTAAAACATGTTTCGTATTTAACGTACCATTCCGTTCCCTTATGTTGCAATTTTGTAATTGCGTTTACGATATAAAGAATACCAATTCCAAACGATAAACACCGACCTGCATCAAATGTAATAAATTGAATTGGTGGAAAAACTAATCATGGAAATAATATGACCACGTAATATTTGAACATATTAGAAAATGTGTGAATATTCTGGTGCATAATGAAACAAAACCTTTTGTTGACGTAAAAAAAATATCAATTGACTAGTAATGATTACAAGAGGATCAAAATACGATGCTCATGTTGTATGACCACCTTCATCAACAACGTTCTTTGTTATTGTGTGTAACAACATGGAGTTAGGTAATGATGAACAACTTCGCAATAAACTTACACTATTCCATTTTTGCAACTCGAAATTGTATTACTACATATTTCACAACTCGCAATTAAATTATTTTACAACTCTCCATTGAATTACAATATGTTTCCATTTCTGCACTAATAAGTGAACTCTTATACATGTTCCACAATTTCTAATTGTTTTGATGAATGTCTCACAACTCTCAATTGTCTTAATGCAATTTATAAATATTTATATCTACTATATCCTTTCCAACTGTGGATTTTATATACCTCCCACTCATTGTGATGCAACCCTAGTATATATGTTGAACATCCTTATTTATTTCAATATCTATATAGGAATCATAAACATACCATTGTTCCTAAAAATTATGAGAATGTAGACATCCATCAATACAGGAGAAGATATTTCACAAATGGTTGAAATTGTATACGACAAAATGGATGAACATACCACTTTTATCGTCATTAAAATCTAGACTGATGTACCAAAATAGAAGCAATTATTGTACATTAATGGTGATGGACGTCGATAATGTTACCGTGATGAAACCCTAGCATATATTGTTAAGGAACTAACAAGTTCTACCACAGTAAAGCCTTCAGTGTTTTAGTCAAGAAAGAGATAAGCCAAAAAATATCCATTTATTCGTAGATAGGTCTTCCCTATTTATAATACAAAGATTAGTGGCAGTTACAGATGTTCGCTCTTTAAGCGCCACTATCCTACTAACATCACTATACCTATAATCGTGGAACAAATAACTAACATGGTTTGACTCAAGGGTCAAAACGTGCGCTTATATAACAAGTAATAAAACGCTAAGTCTAATCTACTTTAAGCCGAGCTAAGCTTCACTTTAAACGCAATCAGGTCTGCAAAGCTCGAGCTCACTGGTCACATACTCAGCTTATCCTCTTTAGGTCCTCACTCAATCTTGATCATCTGTTCATCGCGTTCCCAATCCAGTCGATCAACTCTTTCCCTAATGTCTTCGAGCTTAACTTGTTCTTGAGTTCATCAATTCTGTATTTGTCTTCGAGCTCGGTCTTATGAGGAGCTCGATATGCCTTTAAGCTCACCAATGATATATTTATCCTCGATCTCGTTCTCACTTTGAGTTCGTCCATGCTATTCTTCGAGCTCACCAACACTGTATAGCTCGCCCTTTTCTTCATTGCTTGTCATAATCCAAGCTCGTAGTACTCCTGCTCGTGCTCGTACTGATTTCAACATCTATGAATCATAAACATACCATTGTTCCTATAAATTATGTGAATGTAGACATCCATCAATACAGGAGAAGATATTTCACAAATGGTTGAAAATGTATACGGCAAAATGGATGAACATACCACTTTTATCATCATTAAAATCTGGACTCATGTACCAAAATGGAATCAATTATTCTACATTAATGGTGATGGACGTCGATAATGTTACGATATAAAACTTTATCCCATAGATTCCAAATTCAAGATACATAGCTGATAAAAAATAGAACTAAAATTGGTAATTTTTACAGTATTTCACAATTTGTTTTGAGTTTTATATATAAGCGACATCTAAACGCAGTTTCGTAACTAAACATAAACATGTTTCGTTACTTAAAATTGACATCAAAAATTGTTTTACATTTTCGTTTAAGCCTTGTTTAACATTTTATAAATACATACTATAGTTTATTTTGCATTTTCTATACATATTATGCCTTTTTTCATTTCTATATATATATATATATATATAGATAGATTCGAAATGTTTCATAATTTATATATACATGTATTTGATAAACCTCTTATTCTAACAAATATATAACTATGTTAACTTATCGAAATAAAAATTATAGACCAAAAACCAAGGATGAAGTATATATATTCACGAGGTATTCCATAACAACAAATATTTCGACTATAAGGTATTTGTATGGGAGTATGCTAGAAATATTTTTCAAAATTGTAAAATTAGGAGCTCGTATGACGATAACATTAGCAGAGTCAAAAGAGTTTGACATTTTTTATCTCTTTCTCAATAAAGTCAACCTAACATAGTAATTTTAGTAATTAATACAGTAAAATTAAAGAAAAAGATGTTGAATATTTTTTTTACATTACTTGTTTTGCAATCGGTTGTTTTCAAAATTGTGAATGTTTGACAACATATAATACGAACGTATTTTTCAATTCGGAACACGTAATTATTTTGGTACATGTTTGACATTTTATACGTTTAAGTGCATACTGAACCTTCACAATTTATTTAGTTCATGTTTTGCAATTCGTAACTGTATTGGTGCATGTTTTTCATTGCGCAATTGTTGTTAATACATGTTTCATAAATGCTTTAAATATCGTTCATAAAATGTTTCTCAATTCAAAATATATATTCAAACTTTAGATAAAATATTAACAAATTACATCGATTTAAGAAGACTTCAACTAATTGTACATTAACCACTATCGCAAAACGACTACGCGGTTATATTTTCGAATTAAAATTTCTCTTCTAGATAGAATATGTTTTTTTATCTATCCGTGATCCTTTTCAATTTCGGTGGACGAATTAACGGAGATTCGGTATAACCAAACGTTTCATCGAAAATACTTGATGAACGTATGCGCTTTTGATAAGTTGTCTTATAAGAACTCGTGTAATTGTATGAGTACTCCACCTAATGTTGAACGATTTTGTTGAATCTTACGTATGGAAGCCAAATGAGGGGTGCGTGGTAAACATTTAATTTGCCACACACCACAAAGAGATTTAATTTAACGAACTAATTCGACATTGACTTTTAGCCTCTTCTCGAATTCGCGATATAATTCAGTACGTAGTCGAAACTTATATTTTACTCGTGAAGTCATAATATTTTCAATTAATTCCAACATACGAAGACAATAAAATATGTTGATTTGATGACTAAATAGTTCCGCCAAACTAGAAACCATAAAACCGTATCGTTTACCTTTAATTAACGCACATCAATATGTTTTAGAAGTTGAGCTTTCCAAACCATTAGAAAAGTTCGTTTTTATAAATTGTTCAATATATCGAACATGTTTGGAATAGAGGCATAAACAGATTGTTTTAATTTTTAAAACACGTTTGTCCTAAACATTTTAGTTGTAAGAATAAATATACATTCAAAATGACATATCGGATGAAATTACTTACGTTAGCAAAGGAGAAACATAACTCGATCACTAATGCCGTATTTGTTTTTAGGATTTTGAAAAATAATTTGTAATAATACATATATACCGGTTTTTAAAACGAGGAAAACCAATTAGGAGAGAAACGTGTGATCATAAAAGTGTTAGGATGGCTAGTATATAATAACAATAATAATAAGAAGATACATAGAAGGAGATTTGGTTTATTTAAGATTTTGCAAATGAGTTTCTTTATTAAAAAGCTAAATAAATTGCAGGTATATATAAAAAGGGGGAGAAATCATAATACATAATTTATTTTATTCATCATGGCATACATAGATTAGATTAAAGAAGGATCTCCATAATGATTATTATAGAACTACGTACATATATGAGATAGATGCATTTTAAAAGAAGAGGGATGCCGTTTGTTTAAACGGCCGATAAAAGAGTCTCCGACCCAATTTTGGTTGCCCCGAGGAATCGTGTGAACCACTTGGCGGAGTCTTTAGGACGTCTATCGGTTAAATTGTTGAAATTGACATAGTTCATTCCGAAGCGGACAGTATGACCCAGGCCAAATTCGTAGTTGTCCAGCAATGACCATACGAAATAGCCTTTCACTCTAGAACCGTTCCTGCATGCAGGTACGTACGTAGGAGGATTATGGGACAAACAAATGAAGAAGCCATTAATTTGACCATTAAAATTAGTTAGAGAAGTTACTCTATAGCTGATCGCATGAAACATAGATGACTACAATGATAGTCGATCCTTTTCCTATCAGCAAGGGTCTCCGTCAGAGTTACATTGCTTGAGTCACTGAACCCTGCAGTATCATTTTTCTTCCATTACTTAATTTTATTTCCTTTCTGTTGGATATATATATATATATATATATATATATATAGAAAGTAGAGTATATATAGATACCATTCTCTGTGACATAAATTAAGGGATTCTTGTACTTGTCTTTCACATACGTCAAGATTTCTTTGAAACCCTTAGGATAATAAGCAAAATTTGCTGCCTGCAATTTGCGGATAACTCTAGTGATATATACATGATAAAATAAGGATTATATATATTGAAAGAAAAGATGCATGGTTTGAATTTGAAACCTTTGGTCCAATTGGTTTTCCATCACGTTCACCTACAAAAAGTAATTAAGTCTGTTTGGTTAGTCCTTATTACTTACTTAAGTTGTTGAAATTGAGCATACTGATCGAATTAATACTAATACTAACTCGAGAGATTAACGTGAGGATCTGTCATAGCATTCGGGGTCTCTGGATCCGGGTTTGATGAATTAACATACTGAGTGAAATAATAGTTCAAACCCAGAAAATCTAGTGATCCCTTAACTAGTCTGGACTCTTCTGCTGTGAAATTTGGCAATCGGCTTCCGACAAGTTCTTTCATGATTTTTGGATAGTCACCAAAGGTAAATGGATCCATCCACCTGCACAAAAATTTAATTAGGTGAGATATTATAGGGGTGCATGTCGAATCGAGTATCTATATATTATATATATTTTATTGTTTGTCGGTAGAAAAATATACCATCCCACCACAAAATCAAGGGCTCGCTGTACAGCTTTCTTGTCTTCCTCAGAATTTTCATTATACGGAAGAAACCATCTGGTTATCAGCGTGGCTCCTACGAAGCCTCCTTGGTGCTGAAAATTAAGAATGAAAGCTTTTAAGATATATAAGATAGATGAAATATATAGTAATTAATTAATTAATTAAAGATGCAGGTATTGAAATTTATACTGACATGATATTTTTGCCTGTACAAGTTTACAACCCTGGCGTGAGCAAGAATTAGATTATGTGCCACAAGATAGGGCTCTTTTGCTGAGTCGCCTTCGTCACAAAATTTCCTGTTCGAACAACGACCGGGTGCATCTACTCCCATTGCATAAGCTCTTGTGGGAAGTGTATACGGTTGATTCAATGTGATCCAGTGCTTAACTCTGTCTCCAAACCTTTGGAAGCAGAGCTCGGCAAAATCTTGATAGTCATCCCTACGTTGCATCCGTTTCTTAATACCGAAACTTTAACCAGCAAATTAACTCTACACACACTAATTTAATTTAAAAGGGCACATGACTCACAGGATCTTAGGGCTTACAAACCCTCCATATTCGTCGTCTAAAGCCTGAGGAAGATCCCAATGGAAGATTGTGACAAATGGCTGTATGCCTACGTTAGTTAAAACATTAATGCTGTTAAGTTTAATTTGCATCTTCTATGTATATATATAAATAAAAGATATGAGATACCATTCCTGAGAAGCTCATTAATGAGCTCGTTGTAGTAAACAACTCCTTTTTCGTTCACTCCTCTACTTAGCTTTCCTCCTGCAAATGAGAAATTGATCATATCTTTTAACAACATGATATGGAATGGATTTATTATGAGAAAAACCCTTAAAATGAAAACATTATTTATATATATCAAACATTATTGTTAACTTACTTGGTAGCACTCTTGACCATGCGATGGAGAGTCGGTAAGCATTTACCCCCATGCTTTTCATCAGTGAAATATCATTCTGCATGATCCATATATATATGTTAACCAAAGAAGAGAATTAATAATTAATATATATATATATAATAAAAAGAAATTATGATACCTTGAAATGATGAGTCGAGTTAGTACCTACGTCACCGTTGCTACGGTCTGTAGTCTTTTCTGTTGTATCAAGATATATGTTTCAGATTCAAAGATGATGGAGTTAATGAATAGTACTGAGGCGAGGCTGGTTATAATATATATTATGTACGTATGTGTTGTTGATTCTCAACTATATATATATACATATATATATATATATATATATATATATTAAAAAAAATACACTTTGTACATATGGAAATTAAGATACCAGGATATCTATGAGTGAAGGTGTCCCATATATTGAGTCCTCTGCCTGAAGCACCCTCAATCTGTAAAACTCAAAACTTAAATGTATGTATGTATAATTTTGAAATATTAATCACAAAACAAAATCAAAACCAAAACCAAAACCAAATATATGCATGTATGTGTTAGTTAGATAGTTAGAGTTACTTGGTAAGCTGAGGTCGCAGTGCCAAAATAAAAGTCTTTATCGAAAAAACTACTATTAAAAGCAGCAGTTATATGGCAGCCGAATGGAGGTTGCTCTCGGCAGGAGATTTGTTGATGAGCAAGCTGCTGCATGGATCCATGGGAAGGTGATGAGCAAGAAAGAAGAAGAGAAAGCAAGAAGCAGTAAACGTAGTAATAATAGTTATAGTTAAGGTTAGCTTGAGCTGCCATTTGTTGTATAAGCTGCTATTCTATTCTGGTTCAGTTCCTACCCATTAGCCATTAGGTTAGGGCTTTATATAGAAAACTTGTGCCACACATTTAATTTAATTAATTCCATAGAAAGCATGCATTCCATGCATGCTACCACAGGTGTCTTTCAACTACGAAACAGCATGTGACTTCTATTGGAAATTATTTATGTTTGCAGATGTTGCTGGAAACATTTAATAATAGCCACCTAGGTTAGGTTGTATACATGATATAATTACCAAAACCAAAACCTAAACCTAAACCAAAACTCAAAAAATAAAAATAAAAATAAAAATAAAAATAAGCTGTATATTTATTGTAATGTCATTAAATGAATTGGTGAGTATCCCATGAAGAAACATCCTAATTACGAAGACAAAAATCTTTGCATTTGCATGCCTCCGTGTCTAACTTTAGAATTCCTGACTCATTCTCATACTTCACGGTTCTACCATGCACTGTGTATGCAATTCACGGTTCTCTCAAAACTACCAAAAATAAATAAAATATAACTGCTTTTATTTTCTCTTTCCATTATTAATATTTTTATTTTTTCCTTTTTCTTTTTATATGTTCAACCCAAATACCACACCTTTCTGCATTTTCACATTTTCAAAGTTACAATTTTTTATAATTCCCTTTCTATTAATTACATATAAACTGGTTCTCGCGTTAAAATTATTTTAAAATAAATAAATTCTGCAATATAGCAGATATTCTTTTTATATAATGTACATTATTATTATTATTATCTTTAAAGTTTTTTTATTTTTTATTTTTCAGTAATTGCGCCTTTTTCGAGGTAACACCGACCCTCGTTATTTATAATTTCAGTTTTGTATTCAAAACATTCTATTAGATGTCTTAAATACCACATATTATGGTCAGGGCTACTCCTTCGTTCGAAATATTGTACTTCTCTTACCTCGAGGTCCGACTAATAAAATATCAAATTATTTTTGAATTATCATTTCCTATCCTACAAAGTTAAGTTACCAATAGATACTTAATCAATCAAGAGTAACCTCTCTACACAAATAACACCACAAAAAGAGTAATTTAATGTTTTCCTCCTATTTCTCTCTCTAACAAAAACGATGATACTTTCAATTTCTCTACATTCGCAACTGTTAGGAGAACAAGCGCAACCCCGTCATTGATGATCTCCACACCCATAAATACTCTCTAACGTCTTTCACATTTATAAACAAGCACGGTCCAGACCACAACTTTCACCTCTATGTTCTATTGCTTTTCTCACAAAATATTCGGAACTCTCTCGCGATGCTAACATGTGCTTATAGTTCTCTTTAATTTTTTATGACATTTTATTAGGTTTTAGGGTTTTTACGATGATTCGTTAGTTTTAAGGTTTCAATTTTTTGAAATTCATTGTAATATGATTAAAAAAAAAAGGATAAAACTAGGTTTTTAATTTTGTAGCACCTTGTTGCTGTACCCGTTTATTAAACTAGTTAAAAATTAGGGTTTTAAGCTGTTCTGCGAGTCCGTTTTAGTTTCAGGGTTTGTGCAATATTCACTTAATTAATGTCTCGCATTGCGTAATTCACTAATCGCACTTCATTTCATACTTATTTTTCATCTCATACGTTACAACTTGCATATTTTTATGCATGTATCACATTTTGTATCTCGTAATTGTGCTCGATGCATGTATTTCACATTTTACGACTCCCTCTTATATGATGCATTAATTTCATATTTTTGGATTCACAATTGCATTGTACTTATGTCTTGCAATTTTAAAAGATTTTTTACACGTTTTTCAGTTTGCAACTATATTGGAGCATGTTCGAATGTAATTCATTGAAATCATGTTTCGCCTTTTTTAATTAAATCAGTATTCAAATCTTTGAAAAATAAATTTTGGGTTTAAAAGAGCACTCGTTCAAAGATTGTGCGGAAGAATGGAGTAATTAACGGATTAAAGATAATTTAAAAGATTGAATAAATTATGGTGGGAATGAGGTGGAAGAAGTTGGAGGGAGGATATAACATGAACAACCAAATGATACTGGTAATGATGCGGAACACCTGAAAAAACAGAAGCTTAGTTAGAGAAAAAAAACTACAAACTCTAGTTCTACAGACGTAAAAGAGACACCAATAGGTTCGAAGTTATACCGAGCAAAAAGAAAAACTACTACGCGTAAAATAAAATATTTATAAATTACGGCTACAAAACAAAGAGATAAAAAATAATGATCAATTACCATATCTTAGTTCCTTATTATTTTAATGCATGTTTCACATTATGTAACTCGGAAATAATTCAATGCACGATTTGTATTTCTCATATTTATCTAAAAGATGTTTTGTATTTTAACAATTCATTTGAAGAATGTTTCACAGTTTCCATTTTATTTAAAGGAATTGTTTGTATTTTGATCCGTATATTTTGAATATTTTTTAGTCGAAGCATCATGTCGCAAACGCAATCACAAATATTGGATTGAACAAACACTCTTAAGATAGATAACCTCATTTTGCAAAATATTTTAGAGATAAGGAATGAAAGTAAGAGACTAAATGATGAGTTCATTAGATGATCAACCGTAAATGCTGCAATTCACATTTATGCTTAAAACCTGTTTTTCAGATTTCATAAGATACATTATGCTTAAAACATGTTTCGTATTTAATGTACCATTCCGTTCCCTTATGTTGCAATTTTGTAATTGCGTTTACGATATAAAGAATACCAATTCCAAACGATAAACACCGACCTGCATCAAATGTAATAAATTGAATTGGTGGAAAAACTAATCATGGAAATAATATGACCACGTAATATTTGAACATATTAGAAAATGTGTGAATATTCTGGTGCATAATGAAACAAAACCTTTTGTTGACGTAAAAAAAATATCAATTGACTAGTAATGATTACAAGAGGATCAAAATACGATGCTCATGTTGTATGACCACCTTCATCAACAACGTTCTTTGTTATTGTGTGTAACAACATGGAGTTAGGTAATGATGAACAACTTCGCAATAAACTTACACTATTCCATTTTTGCAACTCGAAATTGTATTACTACATATTTCACAACTCGCAATTAAATTATTTTACAACTCTCCATTGAATTACAATATGTTTCCATTTCTGCACTAATAAGTGAACTCTTATACATGTTCCACAATTTCTAATTGTTTTGATGAATGTCTCACAACTCTCAATTGTCTTAATGCAATTTATAAATATTTATATCTACTATATCCTTTCCAACTGTGGATTTTATATACCTCCCACTCATTGTGATGCAACCCTAGTATATATGTTGAACATCCTTATTTATTTCAATATCTATATAGGAATCATAAACATACCATTGTTCCTAAAAATTATGAGAATGTAGACATCCATCAATACAGGAGAAGATATTTCACAAATGGTTGAAATTGTATACGACAAAATGGATGAACATACCACTTTTATCGTCATTAAAATCTAGA
Organism: Limnanthes douglasii subsp. nivea; assembly: GCA_036936605.1. Taxonomy (NCBI): domain Eukaryota; kingdom Viridiplantae; phylum Streptophyta; class Magnoliopsida; order Brassicales; family Limnanthaceae; genus Limnanthes; species Limnanthes douglasii. The sequence goes on from JAUPFV010000173.1 coordinate 35,113, forward strand.
CTGATGTACCAAAATAGAAGCAATTATTGTACATTAATGGTGATGGACGTCGATAATGTTACCGTGATGAAACCCTAGCATATATTGTTAAGGAACTAACAAGTTCTACCACAGTAAAGCCTTCAGTGTTTTAGTCAAGAAAGAGATAAGCCAAAAAATATCCATTTATTCGTAGATAGGTCTTCCCTATTTATAATACAAAGATTAGTGGCAGTTACAGATGTTCGCTCTTTAAGCGCCACTATCCTACTAACATCACTATACCTATAATCGTGGAACAAATAACTAACATGGTTTGACTCAAGGGTCAAAACGTGCGCTTATATAACAAGTAATAAAACGCTAAGTCTAATCTACTTTAAGCCGAGCTAAGCTTCACTTTAAACGCAATCAGGTCTGCAAAGCTCGAGCTCACTGGTCACATACTCAGCTTATCCTCTTTAGGTCCTCACTCAATCTTGATCATCTGTTCATCGCGTTCCCAATCCAGTCGATCAACTCTTTCCCTAATGTCTTCGAGCTTAACTTGTTCTTGAGTTCATCAATTCTGTATTTGTCTTCGAGCTCGGTCTTATGAGGAGCTCGATATGCCTTTAAGCTCACCAATGATATATTTATCCTCGATCTCGTTCTCACTTTGAGTTCGTCCATGCTATTCTTCGAGCTCACCAACACTGTATAGCTCGCCCTTTTCTTCATTGCTTGTCATAATCCAAGCTCGTAGTACTCCTGCTCGTGCTCGTACTGATTTCAACATCTATGAATCATAAACATACCATTGTTCCTATAAATTATGTGAATGTAGACATCCATCAATACAGGAGAAGATATTTCACAAATGGTTGAAAATGTATACGGCAAAATGGATGAACATACCACTTTTATCATCATTAAAATCTGGACTCATGTACCAAAATGGAATCAATTATTCTACATTAATGGTGATGGACGTCGATAATGTTACGATATAAAACTTTATCCCATAGATTCCAAATTCAAGATACATAGCTGATAAAAAATAGAACTAAAATTGGTAATTTTTACAGTATTTCACAATTTGTTTTGAGTTTTATATATAAGCGACATCTAAACGCAGTTTCGTAACTAAACATAAACATGTTTCGTTACTTAAAATTGACATCAAAAATTGTTTTACATTTTCGTTTAAGCCTTGTTTAACATTTTATAAATACATACTATAGTTTATTTTGCATTTTCTATACATATTATGCCTTTTTTCATTTCTATATATATATATATATATAGATAGATTCGAAATGTTTCATAATTTATATATACATGTATTTGATAAACCTCTTATTCTAACAAATATATAACTATGTTAACTTATCGAAATAAAAATTATAGACCAAAAACCAAGGATGAAGTATATATATTCACGAGGTATTCCATAACAACAAATATTTCGACTATAAGGTATTTGTATGGGAGTATGCTAGAAATATTTTTCAAAATTGTAAAATTAGGAGCTCGTATGACGATAACATTAGCAGAGTCAAAAGAGTTTGACATTTTTTATCTCTTTCTCAATAAAGTCAACCTAACATAGTAATTTTAGTAATTAATACAGTAAAATTAAAGAAAAAGATGTTGAATATTTTTTTTACATTACTTGTTTTGCAATCGGTTGTTTTCAAAATTGTGAATGTTTGACAACATATAATACGAACGTATTTTTCAATTCGGAACACGTAATTATTTTGGTACATGTTTGACATTTTATACGTTTAAGTGCATACTGAACCTTCACAATTTATTTAGTTCATGTTTTGCAATTCGTAACTGTATTGGTGCATGTTTTTCATTGCGCAATTGTTGTTAATACATGTTTCATAAATGCTTTAAATATCGTTCATAAAATGTTTCTCAATTCAAAATATATATTCAAACTTTAGATAAAATATTAACAAATTACATCGATTTAAGAAGACTTCAACTAATTGTACATTAACCACTATCGCAAAACGACTACGCGGTTATATTTTCGAATTAAAATTTCTCTTCTAGATAGAATATGTTTTTTTATCTATCCGTGATCCTTTTCAATTTCGGTGGACGAATTAACGGAGATTCGGTATAACCAAACGTTTCATCGAAAATACTTGATGAACGTATGCGCTTTTGATAAGTTGTCTTATAAGAACTCGTGTAATTGTATGAGTACTCCACCTAATGTTGAACGATTTTGTTGAATCTTACGTATGGAAGCCAAATGAGGGGTGCGTGGTAAACATTTAATTTGCCACACACCACAAAGAGATTTAATTTAACGAACTAATTCGACATTGACTTTTAGCCTCTTCTCGAATTCGCGATATAATTCAGTACGTAGTCGAAACTTATATTTTACTCGTGAAGTCATAATATTTTCAATTAATTCCAACATACGAAGACAATAAAATATGTTGATTTGATGACTAAATAGTTCCGCCAAACTAGAAACCATAAAACCGTATCGTTTACCTTTAATTAACGCACATCAATATGTTTTAGAAGTTGAGCTTTCCAAACCATTAGAAAAGTTCGTTTTTATAAATTGTTCAATATATCGAACATGTTTGGAATAGAGGCATAAACAGATTGTTTTAATTTTTAAAACACGTTTGTCCTAAACATTTTAGTTGTAAGAATAAATATACATTCAAAATGACATATCGGATGAAATTACTTACGTTAGCAAAGGAGAAACATAACTCGATCACTAATGCCGTATTTGTTTTTAGGATTTTGAAAAATAATTTGTAATAATACATATATACCAGTTTTTAAAACGAGGAAAACCAATTAGGAGAGAAACGTGTGATCATAAAAGTGTTAGGATGGCTAGTATATAATAACAATAACAATAAGAAGATACATAGAAGGAGATTTGGTTTATTTAAGATTTTGCAAATGAGTTTCTTTATTAAAAAGCTAAATAAATTGCAGGTATATATAAAAAGGGGGAGAAATCATAATACATAATTTATTTTATTCATCATGGCATACATAGATTAGATTAAAGAAGGATCTCCATAATGATTATTATAGAACTACGTACATATATGAGATAGATGCATTTTAAAAGAAGAGGGATGCCGTTTGTTTAAACGGCCGATAAAAGAGTCTCCGACCCAATTTTGGTTGCCCCGAGGAATCGTGTGAACCACTTGGCGGAGTCTTTAGGACGTCTATCGGTTAAATTGTTGAAATTGACATAGTTCATTCCGAAGCGGACAGTATGACCCAGGCCAAATTCGTAGTTGTCCAGCAATGACCATACGAAATAGCCTTTCACTCTAGAACCGTTCCTGCATGCAGGTACGTACGTAGGAGGATTATGGGACAAACAAATGAAGAAGCCATTAATTTGACCATATACAAGTACATTAAAATTAGTTAGAGAAGTTACTCTATAGCTGATCGCATGAAACATAGATGACTACAATGATAGTCGATCCTTTTCCTATCAGCAAGGGTCTCCGTCAGAGTTACATTGCTTGAGTCACTGAACCCTGCAGTATCATTTTTCTTCCATTACTTAATTTTATTTCCTTTCTGTTGGATATATATATATATATATATATATAGAAAGTAGAGTATATATAGATACCATTCTCTGTGACATAAATTAAGGGATTCTTGTACTTGTCTTTCACATACGTCAAGATTTCTTTGAAACCCTTAGGATAATAAGCAAAATTTGCTGCCTGCAATTTGCGGATAACTCTAGTGATATATACATAGATTATAGATAAGGATTATATATATTGAAAGAAAAGATGCATGGTTTGAATTTGAAACCTTTGGTCCAATTGGTTTTCCATCACGTTCACCTACAAAAAGTAATTAAGTCTGTTTGGTTAGTCCTTATTACTTACTTAAGTTGTTGAAATTGAGCATACTGATCGAATTAATACTAATACTAACTCGAGAGATTAACGTGAGGATCTGTCATAGCATTCGGGGTCTCTGGATCCGGGTTTGATGAATTAACATACTGAGTGAAATAATAGTTCAAACCCAGAAAATCTAGTGATCCCTTAACTAGTCTGGACTCTTCTGCTGTGAAATTTGGCAATCGGCTTCCGACAAGTTCTTTCATGATTTTTGGATAGTCACCAAAGGTAAATGGATCCATCCACCTGCACAAAAATTTAATTAGGTGAGATATTATAGGGGTGCATGTCGAATCGAGTATCTATATATTATATATATTTTATTGTTTGTCGGTAGAAAAATATACCATCCCACCACAAAATCAAGGGCTCGCTGTACAGCTTTCTTGTCTTCCTCAGAATTTTCATTATACGGAAGAAACCATCTGGTTATCAGCTAGCGTGGCTCCTACGAAGCCTCCTTGGTGCTGAAAATTAAGAATGAAAGCTTTTAAGATATATAAGATAGATGAAATATATAGTAATTAATTAATTAATTAAAGATGCAGGTATTGAAATTTATACTGACATGATATTTTTGCCTGTACAAGTTTACAACCCTGGCGTGAGCAAGAATTAGATTATGTGCCACAAGATAGGGCTCTTTTGCTGAGTCGCCTTCGTCACAAAATTTCCTGTTCGAACAACGACCGGGTGCATCTACTCCCATTGCATAAGCTCTTGTGGGAAGTGTATACGGTTGATTCAATGTGATCCAGTGCTTAACTCTGTCTCCAAACCTTTGGAAGCAGAGCTCGGCAAAATCTTGATAGTCATCCCTACGTTGCATCCGTTTCTTAATACCGAAACTTTAACCAGCAAATTAACTCTACACACACTAATTTAATTTAAAAGGGCACATGACTCACAGGATCTTAGGGCTTACAAACCCTCCATATAGTAGAAAATAGGGAGTGAACAATAGAGTAGATTTTTGTGTAAATATTTCACTGAATCATTTCTTTGCCAAGTTGGCTGTTTAAATACAAGAGAGGGTGTAACAACATTTCAGAATATTCCTTTGTTTGTTACATTTTCTGTTAGTGAATAATATAGGCTGTTTGGACACATGACCAGGATGTGGGTGAGTGTTTGGACACAAGTATAGCACATGGGTCTCTAGGTAGACTTGTGCTGGGCTTGAGTGACACCCTTGTGGTCCAGCAAGATAGTATCCAAGGCCTGTTTGAATAACCCGAAAACACAGGCCCAATCACTTAACCCTTAGAACAGAAGATCACTTGTAGTGTCGAGACTTGTTTCTTGTTCCTCAGAACAGTCACCGGTCATGGTGACCTTCGCCGGCGACTGTATCTTAACATCCCCCCTCAAACGGAGCGGTGACTCCAGGAGCCCGAGTTTGTCACGGAGATAGGCAAATCGAGACGGCGGTAACGCTTTGGTGAGAGAATCAGCAACTTGGTCTTGAGTGGGAACGTATCGGATCTGAGCAGCACCGGCGAGAACCTGGTCCCTGATAAAGTGCACATCAAGCTCGATATGCTTAGTGCGTGCATGAAAGACGGGATTCGAAGCTAGAGCTCCTGCCCCCAAGTTGTCACACCATAGCACAGAAGGGGGTATGAGCGGGATTCGTAGTTCAATAAGCAGTGAGCGAATCCAAATCAATTCAGCAGACAAATTTGCCAGTGCCCGGTACTCAGATTCAGTAGAAGAACGGGAGACGACGTTTTGTTTCTTGGAGGACCAGGATATTAATGTCTTTCCAAGAAACACACAATAGGCTCCAATGCTGCGTCGGTCGTCGATTGAAGAGGCCCAGTCAGCATCAGAATATCCATGCAGCTGAAGATGAAGACAAGGCTGAATGTGCAGTCCCAACCATCGTGAACCAGATAAGTAGCGTAGGATTCTTTTTAAGCATTGCCAGTGAGTAGTTGTAGGGGACTGTTGGTATTGGCTAAGCCGATTTACGGCATAGGCAATATCTGGTCTGGTGTGTGTGAGGTACTGCAGTGCCCCTAACAGGCTTCGATACTGTGTAGGTGAAGGCAGAGGAGATCCAGTAGTTGCTGACAAAGCTGTGCCAGGAGCAAGAGGAGTGGGGCAAGGTTTTGACAAAGCTGCTCCCTGATTAACAAGTAAGCTTTCAATGTAATTGTGTTGAGTAAGATAGAACCCTGAGGCATCACGATGAACCTCTATTCCTAAGAATAGAGAGAGTGAGCCCATGTCTTTTAGAGAGTATTTGGCATTTAGGTTATGAATGAACTGAGACAGACAAGCTTCATTGTTCCCTGTGACCAATATGTCATCCACATAAACCAGGATGAGGAGTATTGTAGTTGTAGTCACTAGATAGAAGAGGGAGCAATCAGCCCTTGAATTTTGAAACCCCCATAGAGTTAGAGTATCCCGTAGTTTAGAGAACCAGGCCCTTGGTGCTTGTTTGAGGCCATAGAGAGCTTTGTGCAACTTGCACACATAGGTAGGGTGACTGGTATCTTCAAAACCCTGAGGCTGTTGCATGTAGACAGTCTCTTGTAAGTCCCCATTAAGGAAGGCATTGTTGATGTCAAGTTGTTTGACAGGCCAGTTCTTAGAGACAGCAATAGTAAGGATAAGTCGAACTGTAGAAGCCTTCACAACAGGGCTAAAGGTGTCATAGAAATCAACACCAGGGGTTTGGTGGAAGCCCTTGGCCACTAACCTGGCCTTGTAACGTTGGACAGACCCATCCATAGCATATTTGACCTTGTAGACCCACTTACAACCAACCACAGTAGAGTAAGAGGGTAGAGGTACCAAAGACCAGGTATTATTGTTCATTAGAGCAGCATATTCAGTCTTCATAGCAGCAACCCAGTTAGGATTCCCTGCAGCCTTAGAGAAACTAGAAGGTGTAAGCATGTCCTGATTAGTAGTAGTGATAGTTCCAACATAGGGTAATCTAGGCTTATGGATACCACTTTTGTGTCTGGTTTGCATAGTGTGTGTGTTTGTAGGCTGTGAGAGTGGTAGAGGGTGTTGTGAAGTAGGAAATGGAAGGTCAATAACTAGTGTAGGAGTAGGGCTGGTAGAAGAGTTGTGATGTTGGTGTGGCTCTGTGATAGTACCTGAATCTGTGAGGGAATGAGGAGCAGTGTCTGTGTTGGGTCTAGGTGGTAGATTAGGCAGAGGGTGTGAGGAAGTGGTTTGGTGATCTGTCTGTGTAGCACACTGAGGAGTGTGATGCTCAGTGGAAGGATCAGTGGTGGGATTAGTACAAGATGTTACTCTTTCAGAAACCAGAGAGCTAGTTAGAGAAGGAAGCCAGAGATTGACAGACTGATAATGAGACTGACTGCTTTGGGGTTGTTGAAGAAACCCTGAAGTAAAAGGAAAGTCAGTCTCATTAAACACCACATTTCGAGACACATAGATTCTCCCTGTAGGACTTAAACACTTATACCCTTTATGACTCTGACTGTAGCCTAGAAAAACACATTTAAGAGAGTGAAACTGGAATTTATGAGTCTGGTAAGGTCTGAGGCAGGGAAAGCAAGCACAGCCAAAGGTTTTGAGAACTAAATAGTTAGGTTTTTTGTGAAATAGAGCTTCAAAAGGTGAGATGTTATTGAGGGTAGGAGTAGGTAATCTGTTGATGAGATAGGTGCTAGTGGCAAAGGCTTCAACCCAAAATTTGTAGGGTAGTTTAGACTGAGCAAGTAGAGTTAAGCCAGTCTCCACAATGTGTCTGTGTTTACGCTCAGCTCTTCCATTCTGAGCTGATGTGTAAGGGCAAGACCTACGTAGTAATATACCACTCTCTTTAGCTAGGGTAGCCAATGGTCTGAACTCTCCCCCCCAATCACTCTGAATTACTTTGATTTTTCTTTCAAATTGATTTTCAACAAAGGTTTTAAAGGTTTTAAATACTTCAGTAACCTGCCCTTTAGTTTTGATAGGATAAACCCAAGTGTATCTTGAAAAATCATCAAGAAAAAGAACATAGAACCTGAAACCCTCAGTAGACAGAATAGGGGAAGGCCCCCAAACATCAGTATGCACAAGATCCAACACATTGTTAGCATGGGAAACAGATAGAGGGTAAGAAAGTGTGTGAGACTTGCCTAACTGGCAAGCCTCACAGAAGCTATTCTCATTACTTGAAACATTTTGAAGATTACAGGACTTAAGAACACTAGCTAGAACAGACTGAGATGGATGGCCAAGCTTCCTATGCCATCCATCTTTAGAGACCTTAGAAACTTTAGGAGGACAGACCCTATCAGAACACAAAGAACTTTGAGACAAACAGACTTGAGTATTAAAACTGACTGGATAGGTAGACTGATTTCTAGAAAGAGTTTCCATCTTGTATAGGCCACCTTCACATCTCCCTTTGAGCAACACTGTCCCTGTGGTTTTGTCCTTCACAAGACAAAAAGTTTTGTGAAACTCAACAAATACATGATTATAATTGGTAAGTTGAGAGATAGACAGTAAGTTTTTGTTGATTTTGGGAACATGTAATATGGATTTAAGAACAATAGGCTGTTTAGATAGTGATAAGAGGGAAGTTTCACCTATGTGAGAGATTGGAAGTCTCTCACCACTACCAACCAAGACATGTTTAGTACCTGTGTAGTCATGTTTCTGTGTAAGCTGATTGGTACTCCCTGTAACATGATGGCTGGCTCCACTGTCAGCATACCATACCCCATCTGATGCTGTATCTTGTGTTGCTAGTAGGGCACTGTGATCACTTTCAGATTTAGGTTGTTCTGAAGAATTTGATCCCATGACTGAAGGGTCATCTCTGTAGTAGCAAACAACTGCAGAGTGCCCATATTTGCTACAGATTTGGCAAGTGGGTTTGTTTTGAGCAAACCTTCCACCTCTGCCTCTATAGTAGCTGCTTCGACCCCTGTAGTTGGAGTTAGACCTTCCTCCTCTATAGTTTCTGAAATTGTTGTTGAAGTTCTTGTTTGGTCCAGAATAGTTTCTGAAATTGTTGTTGCTGACTTGTTGTTTCATATCACTTCTCTGAGCATAATTGGCACTTGAAATACTGATTGTATTCATTGTATTTTGCAGATCATGAAGTTGTTCTAGCCTGCTTTCAAAAGTTAAAAGGCTAGTCTGCAAATCAAGCCAAGTAAGACTGTCTTTATCAGCAAGACTGACTACTATTGGTGTGTAGTCTCCATCAAGCCCTGCAAGAACCTGAGTGATCAGGTCATCCATGGAGGTAAGACATCCTGCAAGTATTAAATTATCAAAGATCATTTTCATTTTGTTTAAGTAGTCAGACATAGTACTGGCCCCCTTGCGAGTTTTTTGAAACTCTGCCTTGAAGTAGGTGACTCTGGCTCTTGTCTGAGAGCCAGACAACTTTCCTGCTGCTTCCCAAAGCCCTTTGGATGTCTCTTCCTCCATTAATTGAGCTGCTATCTCAGGGCTCATTGTGGAGTAGAGCCAACCAAGTAAGAGTTGGTCCTTTGAGACCCACTCTTCATAGTCTGCATTTTCTGATACATTGCCTTCATTATCAGTAGAAACTTTAGGAGGGCAGACTTTCTCTCCTGAGATATAGCCACCTAGCTTGTTACCCTTGATCATGGGTAACACAACTGTTCTCCAAAGGAGATAGTTGCTTCTGTCGAGTCTGATATTGTTTGTGTTGTTGATTGAGTGCAGCTGCAGAGTTTTTGAAGCAGCAGAGGAACTGTTGGGAAAGAAGGAGCCTAATGACTCTGAGGAAAGCGACTGAGATTCATCAGAGTTGGCCATTCAGATCAGAATGGCTCTGATACCAAGTAGAAAATAGGGAGTGAACAATAGAGTAGATTTTTGTGTAAATATTTCACTGAATCATTTCTTTGCCAAGTTGGCTGTTTAAATACAAGAGAGGGTGTAACAACATTTCAGAATATTCCTTTGTTTGTTACATTTTCTGTTAGTGAATAATATAGGCTGTTTGGACACATGACCAGGATGTGGGTGAGTGTTTGGACACAAGTATAGCACATGGGTCTCTAGGTAGACTTGTGCTGGGCTTGAGTGACACCCTTGTGGTCCAGCAAGATAGTATCCAAGGCCTGTTTGAATAACCCGAAAACACAGGCCCAATCACTTAACCCTTAGAACAGAAGATCACTTGTAGTGTCGAGACTTGTTTCTTGTTCCTCAGAACAGTCACCGGTCATGGTGACCTTCGCCGGCGACTGTATCTTAACACATATTCGTCGTCTAAAGCCTGAGGAAGATCCCAATGGAAGATTGTGACAAATGGCTGTATGCCTACGTTAGTTAAAACATTAATGCTGTTAAGTTTAATTTGCATCTTCTATGTATATATATAAATAAAAGATATGAGATACCATTCCTGAGAAGCTCATTAATGAGCTCGTTGTAGTAAACAACTCCTTTTTCGTTCACTCCTCTACTTAGCTTTCCTCCTGCAAATGAGAAATTGATCATATCTTTTAACAACATGATATGGAATGGATTTATTATGAGAAAAACCCTTAAAATGAAAACATTATTTATATATATCAAACATTATTGTTAACTTACTTGGTAGCACTCTTGACCATGCGATGGAGAGTCGGTAAGCATTTACCCCCATGCTTTTCATCAGTGAAATATCATTCTGCATGATCCATATATATATGTTAACCAAAGAAGAGAATTAATAATTAATATATATATATAATAAAAAGAAATTATGATACCTTGAAATGATGAGTCGAGTTAGTACCTACGTCACCGTTGCTACGGTCTGTAGTCTTTTCTGTTGTATCAAGATATATGTTTCAGATTCAAAGATGATGGAGTTAATGAATAGTACTGAGGCGAGGCTGGTTATAATATATATTATGTACGTATGTGTTGTTGATTCTCAACTATATATATATATACATATATATATATATATATATATATATATATATATATATATATATATATATTAAAAAAAATACACTTTGTACATATGGAAATTAAGATACCAGGATATCTATGAGTGAAGGTGTCCCATATATTGAGTCCTCTGCCTGAAGCACCCTCAATCTGTAAAACTCAAAACTTAAATGTATGTATGTATAATTTTGAAATATTAATCACAAAACAAAATCAAAACCAAAACCAAAACCAAATATATGCATGTATGTGTTAGTTAGATAGTTAGAGTTACTTGGTAAGCTGAGGTCGCAGTGCCAAAATAAAAGTCTTTATCGAAAAAACTACTATTAAAAGCAGCAGTTATATGGCAGCCGAATGGAGGTTGCTCTCGGCAGGAGATTTGTTGATGAGCAAGCTGCTGCATGGATCCATGGGAAGGTGATGAGCAAGAAAGAAGAAGAGAAAGCAAGAAGCAGTAAACGTAGTAATAATAGTTATAGTTAAGGTTAGCTTGAGCTGCCATTTGTTGTATAAGCTGCTATTCTATTCTGGTTCAGTTCCTACCCATTAGCCATTAGGTTAGGGCTTTATATAGAAAACTTGTGCCACACATTTAATTTAATTAATTCCATAGAAAGCATGCATTCCATGCATGCTACCACAGGTGTCTTTCAACTACGAAACAGCATGTGACTTCTATTGGAAATTATTTATGTTTGCAGATGTTGCTGGAAACATTTAATAATAGCCACCTAGGTTAGGTTGTATACATATAATTACCAAAACCAAAACCTAAACCTAAACCAAAACTCAAAAAATAAAAATAAAAATAAAAATAAAAATAAGCTGTATATTTATTGTAATGTCATTAAATGAATTGGTGAGTATCCCATGAAGAAACATCCTAATTACGAAGACAAAAATCTTTGCATTTGCATGCCTCCGTGTCTAACTTTAGAATTCCTGACTCATTCTCATACTTCACGGTTCTACCATGCACTGTGTATGCAATTCACGGTTCTCTCAAAACTACCAAAAATAAATAAAATATAACTGCTTTTATTTTCTCTTTCCATTATTAATATTTTTATTTTTTCCTTTTTCTTTTTATATGTTCAACCCAAATACCACACCTTTCTGCATTTTCACATTTTCAAAGTTACAATTTTTTATAATTCCCTTTCTATTAATTACATATAAACTGGTTCTCGCGTTAAAATTATTTTAAAATAAATAAATTCTGCAATATAGCAGATATTCTTTTTATATAATGTACATTATTATTATTATTATCTTTAAAGTTTTTTTATTTTTTATTTTTCAGTAATTGCGCCTTTTTCGAGGTAACACCGACCCTCGTTATTTATAATTTCAGTTTTGTATTCAAAACATTCTATTAGATGTCTTAAATACCACATATTATGGTCAGGGCTACTCCTTCGTTCGAAATATTGTACTTCTCTTACCTCGAGGTCCGACTAATAAAATATCAAATTATTTTTGAATTATCATTTCCTATCCTACAAAGTTAAGTTACCAATAGATACTTAATCAATCAAGAGTAACCTCTCTACACAAATAACACCACAAAAAGAGTAATTTAATGTTTTCCTCCTATTTCTCTCTCTAACAAAAACGATGATACTTTCAATTTCTCTACATTCGCAACTGTTAGGAGAACAAGCGCAACCCCGTCATTGATGATCTCCACACCCATAAATACTCTCTAACGTCTTTCACATTTATAAACAAGCACGGTCCAGACCACAACTTTCACCTCTATGTTCTATTGCTTTTCTCACAAATCGGAACTCTCTCGCGATGCTAACATGTGCTTATAGTTCTCTTTAATTTTTTATGACATTTTATTAGGTTTTAGGGTTTTTACGATGATTCGTTAGTTTTAAGGTTTCAATTTTTTGAAATTCATTGTAATATGATTAAAAAAAAAGGATAAAACTAGGTTTTTAATTTTGTAGCACCTTGTTGCTGTACCCGTTTATTAAACTAGTTAAAAATTAGGGTTTTAAGCTGTTCTGCGAGTCCGTTTTAGTTTCAGGGTTTGTGCAATATTCACTTAATTAATGTCTCGCATTGCGTAATTCACTAATCGCACTTCATTTCATACTTATTTTTCATCTCATACGTTACAACTTGCATATTTTTATGCATGTATCACATTTTGTATCTCGTAATTGTGCTCGATGCATGTATTTCACATTTTACGACTCCCTCTTATATGATGCATTAATTTCATATTTTTGGATTGACAATTGCATTGTACTTATGTCTTGCAATTTTAAAAGATTTTTTACACGTTTTTCAGTTTGCAACTATATTGGAGCATGTTCGAATGTAATTCATTGAAATCATGTTTCGCCTTTTTTAATTAAATCAGTATTCAAATCTTTGAAAAATAAATTTTGGGTTTAAAAGAGCACTCGTTCAAAGATTGTGCGGAAGAATGGAGTAATTAACGGATTAAAGATAATTTAAAAGATTGAATAAATTATGGTGGGAATGAGGTGGAAGAAGTTGGAGGGAGGATATAACATGAACAACCAAATGATACTGGTAATGATGCGGAACACCTGAAAAAACAGAAGCTTAGTTAGAGAAAAAAAACTACAAACTCTAGTTCTACAGACGTAAAAGAGACACCAATAGGTTCGAAGTTATACCGAGCAAAAAGAAAAACTACTACGCGTAAAATAAAATATTTATAAATTACGGCTACAAAACAAAGAGATAAAAAATAATGATCAATTACCATATCTTAGTTCCTTATTATTTTAATGCATGTTTCACATTATGTAACTCGGAAATAATTCAATGCACGATTTGTATTTCTCATATTTATCTAAAAGATGTTTTGTATTTTAACAATTCATTTGAAGAATGTTTCGCGTTTCCATTTTATTTAAAGGAATTGTTTGTATTTTGATCCGTATATTTTGAATATTTTTTAGTCGAAGCATCATGTCGCAAACGCAATCACAAATATTGGATTGAACAAACACTCTTAAGATAGATAACCTCATTTTGCAAAATATTTTAGAGATAAGGAATGAAAGTAAGAGACTAAATGATGAGTTCATTAGATGATCAACCGTAAATGCTGCAATTCACATTTATGTTTAAAACCTGTTTTTCAGATTTCATAAGATACATTATGCTTAAAACATGTTTCGTATCTAACGTACCATTCCGTTCCCTTATGTTGCAATTTTGTAACTGCGTTTACGATATAAAGAAAAATGTATACCAATTCCAAACGATAAACACCAACCTGCATCAAATGTAATAAATTGAATTGGTGGAAAAACTAATCATGGAAATAATATGACCACGTAATATTTGAACATATTAGAAAATGTGTGAATATTCTGGTGCATAATGAAACAAAACCTTTTGTTGACGTAAAAAAAATATCAATTGACTAGTAATGATTACAAGAGGATCAAAATACGATGCTCATGTTGTATGACCACCTTCATCAACAACGTTCTTTGTTATTGTGTGTAACAACATGGAGTTAGGTAATGATGAACAACTTCGCAATAAACTTACACTATTCCATTTTTGCAACTCGAAATTGTATTACTACATATTTCACAACTCGCAATTAAATTATTTTACAACTCTCCATTGAATTACAATATGTTTCCATTTCTGCACTAATAAGTGAACTCTTATACATGTTCCACAATTTCTAATTGTTTTGATGAATGTCTCACAACTCTCAATTGTCTTAATGCAATTTATAAATATTTATATCTACTATATCCTTTCCAACTGTGGATTTTATATACCTCCCACTCATTGTGATGCAACCCTAGTATATATGTTGAACATCCTTATTTATTTCAATATCTATATAGGAATCATAAACATACCATTGTTCCTAAAAATTATGAGAATGTAGACATCCATCAATACAGGAGAAGATATTTCACAAATGGTTGAAATTGTATACGACAAAATGGATGAACATACCACTTTTATCGTCATTAAAATCTAGACTGATGTACCAAAATAGAAGCAATTATTGTACATTAATGGTGATGGACGTCGATAATGTTACCGTGATGAAACCCTAGCATATATTGTTAAGGAACTAACAAGTTCTACCACAGTAAAGCCTTCAGTGTTTTAGTCAAGAAAGAGATAAGCCAAAAAATATCCATTTATTCGTAGATAGGTCTTCCCTATTTATAATACAAAGATTAGTGGCAGTTACAGATGTTCGCTCTTTAAGCGCCACTATCCTACTAACATCACTATACCTATAATCGTGGAACAAATAACTAACATGGTTTGACTCAAGGGTCAAAACGTGCGCTTATATAACAAGTAATAAAACGCTAAGTCTAATCTACTTTAAGCCGAGCTAAGCTTCACTTTAAACGCAATCAGGTCTGCAAAGCTCGAGCTCACTGGTCACATACTCAGCTTATCCTCTTTAGGTCCTCACTCAATCTTGATCATCTGTTCATCGCGTTCCCAATCCAGTCGATCAACTCTTTCCCTAATGTCTTCGAGCTTAACTTGTTCTTGAGTTCATCAATTCTGTATTTGTCTTCGAGCTCGGTCTTATGAGGAGCTCGATATGCCTTTAAGCTCACCAATGATATATTTATCCTCGATCTCGTTCTCACTTTGAGTTCGTCCATGCTATTCTTCGAGCTCACCAACACTGTATAGCTCGCCCTTTTCTTCATTGCTTGTCATAATCCAAGCTCGTAGTACTCCTGCTCGTGCTCGTACTGATTTCAACATCTATGAATCATAAACATACCATTGTTCCTATAAATTATGTGAATGTAGACATCCATCAATACAGGAGAAGATATTTCACAAATGGTTGAAAATGTATACGGCAAAATGGATGAACATACCACTTTTATCATCATTAAAATCTGGACTCATGTACCAAAATGGAATCAATTATTCTACATTAATGGTGATGGACGTCGATAATGTTACGATATACAACTTTATCCCATAGATTCCAAATTCAAGATACATAGCTGATAAAAAATAGAACTAAAATTGGTAATTTTTACAGTATTTCACAATTTGTTTTGAGTTTTATATATAAGCGACATCTAAACGCAGTTTCGTAACTAAACATAAACATGTTTCGTTACTTAAAATTGACATCAAAAATTGTTTTACATTTTCGTTTAAGCCTTGTTTAACATTTTATAAATACATACTATAGTTTATTTTGCATTTTCTATACATATTATGCCTTTTTTCATTTCTATATATATATATATATATATATATATATATATATATATATATAGATTCGAAATGTTTCATAATTTATATATACATGTATTTGATAAACCTCTTATTCTAACAAATATATAACTATGTTAACTTATCGAAATAAAAATTATAGACCAAAAACCAAGGATGAAGTATATATATTCACGAGGTATTCCATAACAACAAATATTTCGACTATAAGGTATTTGTATGGGAGTATGCTAGAAATATTTTTCAAAATTGTAAAATTAGGAGCTCGTATGACGATAACATTAGCAGAGTCAAAAGAGTTTGACATTTTTTTATCTCTTTCTCAATAAAGTCAACCTAACATAGTAATTTTAGTAATTAATACAGTAAAATTAAAGAAAAAGATGTTGAATATTTTTTTTACATTACTTGTTTTGCAATCGGTTGTTTTCAAAATTGTGAATGTTTGACAACATATAATACGAACGTATTTTTCAATTCGGAACACGTAATTATTTTGGTACATGTTTGACATTTTATACGTTTAAGTGCATACTGAACCTTCACAATTTATTTAGTTCATGTTTTGCAATTCGTAACTGTATTGGTGCATGTTTTTCATTGCGCAATTGTTGTTAATACATGTTTCATAAATGCTTTAAATATCGTTCATAAAATGTTTCTCAATTCAAAATATATATTCAAACTTTAGATAAAATATTAACAAATTACATCGATTTAAGAAGACTTCAACTAATTGTACATTAACCACTATCGCAAAACGACTACGCGGTTATATTTTCGAATTAAAATTTCTCTTCTAGATAGAATATGTTTTTTTATCTATCCGTGATCCTTTTCAATTTCGGTGGACGAATTAACGGAGATTCGGTATAACCAAACGTTTCATCGAAAATACTTGATGAACGTATGCGCTTTTGATAAGTTGTCTTATAAGAACTCGTGTAATTGTATGAGTACTCCACCTAATGTTGAACGATTTTGTTGAATCTTACGTATGGAAGCCAAATGAGGGGTGCGTGGTAAACATTTAATTTGCCACACACCACAAAGAGATTTAATTTAACGAACTAATTCGACATTGACTTTTAGCCTCTTCTCGAATTCGCGATATAATTCAGTACGTAGTCGAAACTTATATTTTACTCGTGAAGTCATAATATTTTCAATTAATTCCAACATACGAAGACAATAAAATATGTTGATTTGATGACTAAATAGTTCCGCCAAACTAGAAACCATAAAACCGTATCGTTTACCTTTAATTAACGCCCATCAATATGTTTTAGAAGTTGAGCTTTCCAAACCATTAGAAAAGTTCGTTTTTATAAATTGTTCAATATATCGAACATGTTTGGAATAGAGGCATAAACAGATTGTTTTAATTTTTAAAACACGTTTGTCACGTGTGAATTTTGCTTTCTGTTTTTGCTATTTTTTATTATGTTGTGGTGTTGCTTTATGATTATCTGATTGTTTTACTTATGTTTATTCTTTGATTTCATATTTTCACGTAAATATTTTGACTTATATCTGTAAAGAGTGATTTTGAGAAAACATATTTTAGGTTTTTTTAGTTTTTGCAATTGTGGTCGCGTAGTTACGTCCATTTCAGTTACTTAATTAGTTAATGTTGTTGGGTTGCATGATTAAGTACATTTTAGGTGCATAATTAGTCGGTGTATTTGGTTGTGAAATTAAGTACATTTTGGTTGCGTCACAAGGAAGTGTTGTTGTATTATAAAATTACCTATATTTGGGTTGCATAATAACTCTCACTTCTCTTGTGTCTCGGTTACCGAAATATATAAAAGTTGGATGCAACAATATTCTGAACTTACATTTTTTTTATTATTGTTTATTTGTAAGAATTAATGTCTTCATTCGTTATTTTTAAACAAAATAATATGGTTTTCGCTCGTTTACTTAGTAAGTTTGAAAAATATAGAAGTATGGTTCACTTCATAATAAGCAAATGGGATTGGATGATTAGGGTTCGTTGTAGCTTCAATTATTTATTTGGTGAATATAATAACTTATTTTTGTGAAGAGGATTTTATATCATTGGTTGCATTGACTAGTCGTAGTAAAGGTCAAGATATTGTAATTGAGATCGGTGAAACTGTTGAAACTAAAGATTTAGGTATTGATGTTGCTGATTTGGATATGATATTATAACATAATATTTATTCGATAGTTGAAAATAATGTACCAATTGAATAAACTAGTAGGGGTGTTTGCTTTTTTTTAACATAAAAAAGAGCTTGCTGCTAGAAGTTGGTTGATGCTATTCAAGGTGTAGGGCATGTATTTGAAGGCGGTGCTACATCTTTGTGTTTTTCTTTATCTCGATTTACTATCAAACATGGATTTAATTATAAATTTATTCATAATCAAAAAGAAAAATTAAGTGTTCATTATTCGATAAAAAAGAGCAAATGATGTCCATAGAGGCTTCTAAAATATAATCTCACTATCTCACCACTCGAAGCTCACACAAAGCAACATTGACTTTTAATTTCAAATTTAGGTAAATTTTAATTTCTTAATTTTTTTGTTTAAATATAGGTTTTATATATGTTTTATATTTTGAGTTATGATTTATGACCGATTTTTTGCTAATTTATTCTTCTCTAAAACCAGGCAAAAAACACATTACTTTTTATAAAAATTGGGCAGCAACACGACTTCCACAAAAAAAATGTGGTGGAGAGTATAGTGTAGGCACCAAATATTTGACACATAATGAAGTGTACATGTATAACCTTTGGCGGGTATCTCTCCTTCTGTACTAGACATATGACGCGTAGGGTTGCTTCTCCGCCATACGTTTGGTGCAGGACATTTTTGGGATCATAATTTTACCTAAACCATTTTCTTCTTCTTCTTGGTTTGGTTATTTTGGTATTGTTTTTTTGATTCATTTACAATTAACCTGTTTTTTAAGAGTTAGTTTTTTCAAGTACGGTCATACATATATATTAATTGTTTTTCTTCAGATTATAGAAGCAAGGTCAGGTTCAAGTTTAGATGACGATTCATATATAAAGCGAATCAAGAAAAGATATTTGAAGAGATCTGCTATGATGTCCTTTCATTTTTTTCCCATAGAAACACTTCCACCTCCACCCGTGTCTACATCGTTGAGCTTTACGCATGGCGACTACCTCCACCTCATTAAGCTCAACCCCCTGTTCATTTACCCCAACTCTTTGATGATTCCCTTCCTTTCTAACAGTGCATACTCTAAAGAATATTTTGACCCCAAAATATTCTTTACAATATATTGTACTTAAACAAAACTTCCTATGGGGTTTTCTAGTTCGTATACTAACGATTGTATAAGAAGTTTCTATACATATTCAGCGCCAAATAAATCATGGACGATGGCTCTAAACATATAATTTTCTTCGGGTTTAATGTTGGTAATTTTATTAATAAAAACACACATAAATTATTGTATGTCTGATGCATACCTCGTGTTCGATATGTTAGGTATTGTTTTACAAATATTAGGCAACCTCGTTGATAGTAGATCCTTTTTCTGTAATGTTATTCGTTACAATTAGAGTTAATTTATCTTTAGTTGCAACTCGTACTTGTTTCATTGTCGGGGATTTTACATTGGAATTAGTACGAACTTGTCCAACAACCGTTCTAATGGTTCCATCAAAATTGTCGATCAATGTTCTTAAACTAGTGATCGATGTTCCCATGTTTGGAGTGTCCATATTATTCACATCGGATTCTAACTACTCTTCTTGGGCGTATTCATGTATTTATAAATCCATTTTTGTAGAATAATCAAGACAAATTATATTACCCTTAATGCGACCACAACCACAACTGCAACCATGAGTACAACTGTGTGTTTTCACACTTTTTAGGGTTCGAAAAGAAGATAAGTAAAATAATCCCAAATTCTTTAAATAATATAAGCAAAGACTTTGTTCATAAACATCAAACTCTCTTAGTTTTGTATTTAAATTTGCAAATTTAACTTTGACCTCTTATTTCCAGGTTAGTTTAACTCAATACACCATTTCTAGCCTTCACCAATACTCGTCTATAATTTAGATGTAAAATGGTGTAATGTATGAGTCTAGGGCGTAGTCGACCGTCTTCTCTTAGTTTTTTAACATCCCCCAATTTTATGTAACCCTTAATACTTCCAATTATGAAATCCAATATCTAATCATCTTGTAAATATTATCCACGGATAAAAATCAGATGAAGGTCCATGGTAAATCAATGCTAACCGGGTGTGCAAATAACAAATCGGTTATAATATTGAATCCTTCATTCGCTGTTTGATGACATCTATTGTATTTGTGCATTTGTAATTTTTCTAACAAGCACTGTATTTACGACTAGCCAACCGTTTTAACCAACATCACTCTTTTATGATAATTGTATACGTGATGGATGTTAGGTACATTCTCCAGATTTGTCTTCTCGAAGACATCAAATATTTTGATGCGAAGTTGTTCCTCTACAATCAAAGCTTTGACAAGCTTTTTTTCTTTTTGTTTTGAATTTGCAAATTCCGTATGTCTTCTTTGATAATATATAATCAGATCATGGTTGTGTTTCCCGTAAGTCACACTTAACGTCCACTTATCATCACCTTTAACCAAATTACTAAATAAACAGTAACGCAAGTGGACCAATGACTCAACTATGTCCCTAACACCTTAGTTCTCGGGCTTGGAGGGTCATATGATTGACCGGAATACAAGATCCGACCCACACGACCCATGGGTCATGGGAAGACAATATAAATACCCCAACCAACAATATTATATGGATTTAACTTTTTCTAGAAATCTTAAATACAAGCATACACCTCATTTCTCTCACTACTCTCTGTAAAAATACTTAATATACACTAGCTAAAAGATCCTCCCTTTTTTACCCCTAAACTAGACTTTTCCATCATCAGATTGGCGACCATAGTGGGAGATAAAGGTACTTGAATAACTCTATTTGAAACCTTACTTGTAATTCAAAGTTCTAAAATATTTAAGATATGGACCTTAATATTCAGGAAGTGCTACCTCATGAAAATGAATCAATGAAAGATGAGAATGAGCATACTACTGTTTCTCATGTCAATCATAATACGGAGGAAAGACCATTCATGCAAGATGAACGTGATTAGTTGAGAACTGAGATTGAAGCTCTAAGAGCCCAAAGGAAAGTTGAAAAATCATTGAAATAAAAGTTTGATGCGGGAGGTATATCTCCAGATGAGTTTGAGGACAATAACAAGCAAGGTGAAAATGATCAGTCCCCAAAGGCTCATATTAATTCTAAAAAGGTGCATCGGGCAAAAAAAGTAATGAGTACATCAAATTCTTCTGCTAGTTCAACCACTGTTTCTGATTCCATGGGTTTTCTTCATCTAGTAGTGACCAGGGCTGTTAGAAAAATAAAATAAGGTTAACCAAGAAATATTCAAGAAAAAGGGACAGGAAGGGAAAAATGAAAAAAAAATAAATATCAGGGAAAAATAAAGAGGTCGGCAGATCACGATATTGATCATCTATTGAATGATCAATTTGCTACTCAATCCGAACCAAGTATATTTTCTATTCTTAATGATGTTAAATTTTTTATCCGTAACCATAATTGGAGGCAATCACCTTTGTCTTCAACAATATTCCGGATATTTGTCCAGGTGGTTTGATAGCTTCAAAATGGAAAAGTATGATGGAAGCAAAGAACCTGATAACCAACTCGAGAAGTTCAAAAACATTTATGATGAATTTCGATGAAAATGATAAACGTGTATGTTGAGCTTTCTCACAAACTTTTAAAGGGAGTTCCTTAAAATGGTATAACAATTTACCATTAGGATCTATCAAGAACTTTGACATGTTCTGGATAGAATTTCAGAGACAATTGATGTAGAGTAAGGAGCTTAAAGAGAATTGTGACACTATCATCCATTGTTCCCAAGTGCTAAATGAGTCTTTGAAAGAATATATCATCCATTTTGTGAATGCGAATAACGGATTGGCTAATTGTTTTGTACAATTAGCTATTGCCTCTAAGGTTTAAAATCTAGGTGAGTTGACTGATTCAGTAAGTTGGAAAAAAGCATTAATATGGGGTGGATTATTAAATTAGGTCAGAAAACAAATTACGGTGGAAGAAACTAAGAAATTTATAATACCGCGCTAGAATAGGCATGCTCTATAACGCGAATCTCACAAAATAGTACTCAATCCCATGCTACAGTTAATTACATGCCTAAATATTCCAAATAGGGATCACATCGGCCAATATCTAATTAATCTAGTCAATCCTAACAATTTAAACCTAAGAGGGGTCTATGGATTTAACTTGAATGGTCTGTCGAACTGGCTGAAAGTATGGCTACCATGATAAAACTAAGAATGCTGTGCATTTTAGAAGGCCATTACCAATTCAATATCCTAGAGAGAATTGGAATACTCGCTTCTGTAAGTAGCACAATGATGTGGGTCATGATAGCAAAGACTTCATCGCTTTAAAACAAGAAGTGCATAATTTAATTGAGATAGAGAAGTTGTCAGCTTTTGTTACAAAGCAAGGGGGAAATAGGGAAGTCAATACTCACTCCCAATCCAAATCAAATACAACCAAAGCATCATCACCAATTGGTCCAGGGAAAAATATAAGAGCATATAGACAAGAATATACTATGGTTATTATGGAAAGTTTCGATATGGATTCAGAATATCTAGATCCTGACCCAGATCAGAATCAAATTGGGATGATAGTACAAAATATTTCAACAGTATCCAATCTTCGTAACTTTCTTGAATCTCTAACCATTTTTGGGGGAGATACTGTGACTACACCTTCAAGTTGTTCAAGAAAAAGACATGGTAATAATCGAACGACTCAGTTAGAAGAAACAATGTCCACTCATCTCTATCAAGCCCTGATCTATTCATTTTCTTTGATGAAGATGATTTAAGGGATATTGTGGGAAGAAGCTCAAGTTGTGGGATATTCAGTTAGAAGATCATTTTCTCCCCAAGAGGTTTGACAGCACCAAAATAGAGAAGTACGATGACAGTACTGATCCGGACAACCATCTGGAGCAATTTAAAAACTTCATGATGAACTTTGACGATGATGATAAACTACTCTGTAGGGCATTCTCCCAATCTTTTACGGGGAGTGCTCTGAAATGGTACAACAGCCTACCTCAGGGATGTATTAAAGATTTCGATACGTTTTGGGTGGCCTTTCGAAGGCAGTTCGTAGGGAGTAAAGAGCTGAAGGGCAATGGAGACACAATAATCCATTGTGCCTAGGAGCCAAATGAGTCCTTGAAAGAATACATAAGCCGTTTTGTGAACACAAAGAATGGGTTGGCTGATTGCTTCGAACATGTGGCAATAGCATCCCTAAGACAAGGTTTGAACCCAGGAAATCTAGCTGATTCAGTGACCAGAAAGAAGGCCATGAACTGGGGAGGGTTGCTGAATCAGGTTGGCAAACAGATAAATGTTGATGAAACAAAGAAAACCAGGGTGCACAGGCAGGTGAGGTCTACCCCGGTGACACCAAATCCCAATTAGAATCAGTCCGGGAACAAAGCAAGAGAAACCGGACAGGGGCACGGTAGGGCAAAAGCTCAGTCTCAGCCTGCTGCTCCTGCTCAAAGTCAACAATCCAGAAACAAGAGAGGGCCATGGGTCCAACCAGAGTGGTTCGCAGAGTTAAAAGAAAGCGTGGCCACTATCTTTGATAAAACAAAAGATGAGGTGAACTACCGGAGACCGGCAACACTGCAGTCTCCCAGAGAGCATCGCAACAACTCTTTTTGCCAATATCACAATGATATTGGTCATACCACTGATGACTGCATAGCATTGAAACAAGAGGTACAGAACTTGATTGAAAGGGGAAAGCTGGGGGCCTATGTGAAAACAAGAGGGGGTAACATGCCTGATAACACTCACCGGGTTGGTCCAAGTAATGCTGCTCTGGAGGGAGCCATGGTTATAATTGAAAGGTTTGACGTGGAATCTGAGTACTTGGATCCTGATCCAACTCAGAACAGAGTGGGTCCTATAGAGGAATGTTCTAGGTCAGTCTCCGGGCTCATCAAGTTTTTCTAGTCGCTTACAATTTTCGGAGGGGACACTATGACAGCTCCAACTGCTTCTTCCAGGAAGAGGCATGTTCATACTTTGGCCTCCCAGCTAGAAGGAGGCATGACATCTTATCAGTCACCAAACTCATTTCCCTTCATTGTGTTTGATGAAGATGATTTAAGAAACATTGTTGGCCCTCATGAGGATGCTGTTGTCATAGGAGCATCTATAGGGGGCAATGACATAAGACGAATCTTGGTGGATACTGGAAGCTCAGCCAATATCCTTTTCCTAACCACTTACAAGCAAATGAAAAATTCAGCTGTGATTCAGAATTCGGACAGGTCAATCGTGGGCTTTACAGGCAGCTCAGCAGATGTGATCGGGGAGTTCGAAGAAGAGGTGTTATTGGGCAAGGGCCCTTTCAAGAAAATGGTCAGAATACTCTTTATTGTGGTGGATTGTCCTACTTGCTATAATGCTATTCTAGGAAGGTCTTGGCTTTCTAGGATGCATGCAGTGGCTTCAACAGTCCACCAATGCTTGAAGTATGCTGTTCAGGGGCAGGTTCGAGTTGTCCGGAGCAGCCGAAAGATTGCAAGAGAATGTTGTGCCACTGCCTTGGCTCCTCGAACGCTGGGGGCAGTCCGTATTGATGAACAATAGCAGTTTGAGGGCCTTTCTGGGGGTGAGGGTGAAATTGATGACCCCAGAGAGACCCCCGGAGTATTGATACCAGTTGAAGAGGTAGAAACGCACTGTTTGGAAGATGGGAAAAGTGTCAAGATAGGATCTAAAATGCCACCTATGTTGAAGAATGAGGTGTTAAAGTTTTTAAAGAACCATCAGCATGTCTTTGCTTGGTGCAATGCTGATGTTACTGGAGTTCCATCAGAAGTAATATCACACCACCTATCCGTCCGGAGAGATGTAGCTCCAGTGGTTCAAAAAAGAAGAGCTTTTTCCAAAGAAAAGGCTGATGTCATTGTGCAAGAGTTTGACAGGCTCACAAAGATGGGGCACATCAAAGAGTCTCAATACCTTTTGTGGACTGCCAATCCTGTCTTGGTGAAAAAGAAGAATGGCAAGTGGCGCATGTGCATTGACTTCACAGACCTCAATAGAGCTTGCCCAAAAGACTTGTATCCGGTTCCCTGGATTGATCAGTTAGTGGACTCCACCTCTGGGAACAAGCTGCTTTCCTTTATGGATGATTTCTCCAGATACAATCAGATTCAAGTGGATCCAAAGGATAAAGAGCATACCACATTTGTAACTGACAGAGGGCTTCATTGCTACAAGGTGATGCCATTTGGTTTGAAAAATGTTGGGGCTACTTATCAGAGATTAGTCAACAAGGCATTTGCTGATCAAATTGGAAGAAATATGGAGGTATACATTGACGATATGATGGTGAAAAGTATGGATGAGCAGTTGCACTTGTCCGATCTCCAAGAAACTTTTGCCAACTTGGTGAAAGTGAATTTAAAATTAAACCATGAAAAGTGTGTGTTCGGAGTGCAGTCCGGGAAGTTTCTAGGCTATATCATAAGTGAGCATGGAATACAGCCCGATCCAGACCAGCTGAATGCTCTTTTCCAGATGGAACCTCCTCGAAACATCAAAGAAGTACAGCGGTTAACGGGGAGGTTAGCTGCCTTAAACAGATTTATCTCAAGGTCTTCGGACAGGTGTGCTCCTTTCTTTCAAACTTTGAAGGGTGCAAAGGGCTTTGATTGGACTCCACAGTGTGATGAGGCTTTCAATGAGATCAAGAAACACATGTCCTCCCCCAAAACTTTGTTCAAGCCAGTCGATGGGGAGACTCTCTTTGTATATTTGGCGGTTTCAAGTTGTGCCATCAGTGCTGTGCTGGTAAGAGAGGTTGGTGGACATCCCCATCCAGTATACTACATCAGCAAAAGCTTGATAGATGCAGAGAAGCGTTACTTGAAACTTGAAAAATTGGCATTAGCCTTGGTAATAGCAGCCAGGAAGATGAGGCCTTATTTCCAGGCTCATCCCATCATCGTCCGGACTTCTTTTCCCTTGAAGAATGTCCTTCAAAAAGCAGACATTTCGAGCAGAATGACTAAGTGGTCAGTAGAATTGGGGGACTTCGACATAGACTTTGCTCCCCGAACAGCAGTCAAAGCCCAAGCTGTGGCTGATTTTCTGGTCGAATTCCACTCCGATAGGGATTCAGAGCAAGCTACTGATATAAAAGATAAAAAAGTATGGGTCGTCCGAATAGATGGTGGATCTAGCACTATGGGGTGTGGTGCATGGGTATGTTTGAATTCCCCAAATGGAGACAAGATGTACCAGGCTATTTGTTTTGCTTTCAGGGCGTCTAATAACGAGTCCGAATACGAAGCAGCCATAGCTGGGTTGAAATTGGCCTACATTTGTGGGGCTAAGAGGGTTAAGCTGTTAAGCGACTCCCAACTGATTATCCACCATGCCCAAGGCCAGTCTGAGGCTAAGAAGGAGCAACTTTTGAAGTATTTACTCCTCCTAAAAAATAAAGCGCTTACGTTTAAAAGTGTTGTCTATGAACACATTCCCCGGGCAGAAAATGAGCTAGCAGACTCACTGGCAACCATAGCATATACGGAGTCATATCCATGGATCCATGTGCTTGAAAGCCCCTCCATTCAACTTTGTAAGGGTAAAGAAGAGGAGATTTTTGAAATACAAGCAAAACAACCTCAAGACTGGAGATTTCCTCTCATGCAGTATCTCTCCGATGGTGTTGTGCCTCCGGATAAGTCACAAGCCAGAACATTGAAACACAAGGCTCGTGGTTTCATCATATTGAGAGAAGTGTTATACAAGAAGTCTTACAGTAAACCTCTCCTGCGCTGTTTGGGGGATGAAGAATCACAAATGGTCCTCTTCGAATTACACGATGGTTAGGGGTCAGCCCATTGTGGGTTTAGAGCTTTGACAAGAAGAGTTTTACTCTCCGGTTATTATTGGTCATCAATCATGAGAGATGCTAAGGAGTTGGTAAGAAGGCGTGACCCATGCCAGAGGTACAGTAATGAAATTCATGTACCAGCCATTCCTTTAGAATCAATTTCTGAGCCTATTCCTTTTGCTCGATGGGGATTGGATTTAGTAGGGCCTCTCCCTGTGGCGTCCGGAGGGCGCAAAACTATAATTGTGGCCATTGACTACTTCTCGAAGTGGGTAGAAGCAGCCCCCCTAGCAGGGACAACATCAAAAGCTGTTATAAAATTCATTCTATCCAACATATGTTGCAGATTTGGTGTCCCACAGAAAATAACAACAGACAACGGGCCACAGTTAGAAAATAGAGAAATGGAGAGCTTCTGTGCCTCAAGGGCTATACAGCATTGTTTTTCTTCACCTTTCCACCCACAAGCAAATGGGCAGGTTGAAGTGGCTAATAGAACTATACTGTCCGGTTTAAAGAAGAATTTGGAAGGGGCTGCTGGGAAGTGGCCTAGTTATTTACAAGAGGTCTTGTGGGCCTACCGGACAACACCTGGGGCTGCAACATAAGAATCACCCTTTGCCTTGGTCTATGGGATGGATGCAGTACCTCCCATAGAGGCAACTCTACCCTCTTTTCGTGTTCACAACTTCTCCGAACATGCTAATGAGGTGGCAATCAGAGGTCAACTTGATTTGATAGAAGAAAGACGAGTTAAAGCTCACCTTAGAGTTGCACACTATCAAGGTTTGATGAGAAGCAGGTTTGCTTCTAAAGTTAAAAGAAGAGATTTCCAACCAGGGGACAAAGTATTAAGGAAGGTCTTCTTACATACTAAAGAAAAGCTCTTCGGAAAGCTGGCCCCAACTTGGGAGGGTCCGTATATGGTTGTTGAAAGAATTAAGCTTGGAACTTATTGGTTGGAAGACAAATATGGCAGAATTCTAACTCATCCTTGGAATATAGAGCATCTCCGGATGTACTTGGAATAACATTTGTGTAAATATTTACTTGTTTAAACATCCATGTAAATATTTGGGGGCATACTCTTTCCTCCCCGGTGGCACGGAGAGGTTTTAATGAGGTGTCCAGGCTGTTAAATAAAATTTGATGCCTTCTTAAAAATTTTCTAAGTGTTTTTAAAAGTTTTTTCCCTTGTCATACTATCCGGACTGAAATATCTAAGGGCTATTTAAATTCTAGCCGGAGAACTTAAACACTCTCACAATGCAACAACTAAAGGCTACTTAAGCTTTGGCTATCGAAATTAAAATGAACAATGAAAGAAGATGATGGTTATACAAAACAGAGATATTCATTGAATAAAATAACTTAAACTTGCCTTGGCTTTCCAAGGACTTTTAAATAGTCAAAATACGACACAAAAAACCTGTCCGGTCGAGTATCGGACACCATTACAAAAAAGAGTGCCTTGGCCTTCCAAGGACTTTAGTCTGATAAACAAAGTAAATCATAAATTAAGGTTGAGCCTTTGAAGATGGCTCACCTTCATACACTTCATTGCCTTTGAAGTCGCCTTTCCCTTCGTCTACCTTCTTGCCTTTGGGATCGCCTTTCTCTTCATCTGGGCTCTCCCCGGTATGCTCTTCATCATCAGATGAGGACGCACTGGAGACTCCATCCTGATCTTCTTCGGCCATTGTATGATATGGAAGGTCATCATCGTCTACATAACGCCACAAGTCCCCTAGGTTCCTCTTCAGATATTTTTCACGAAAGAGTAGAACCATGTCGGACTTCACTTTCTCAATCAATAGCTCTTCACTTTTAATCATCTGGTTGGCATAAGCATTGATCTTGGCCTGGATCGTAGCCTCTTGATCCCTTAGCAACGTATTTTTCTCTTCGGCAGCCTTGGACACTGCATTCTCAAGGGCAATCTTATCAGAAGTTAGGTTGGTGATGATCTTGTCCTTTGCCTTGGTATCTTCTTTTGAGGCAGTAAGGTCTTTCTCCACACCGGACAACTTCTCCCAGAGGCCTCTGATGGTTTCCTCTAGAGTAGCAAATTTTGTGTTGCTTTCCTCCTGATTCTTCTTCAACTCCTCATTTGCTTCCTTTAGCATGTCAGCATTGGCAGTAGCAGTGCAAAGGTCTTCAGACAGCTTTTCCTTCTCAGACTTAAGGTCTTTGATGGTGTCTGCTTGACCCCGAACTTGTCTCTCCAGTGTAAGTACCGGCTGCACATTTCTTAGCAAGGAGTGGGCTATGGTGTCCTTTTCACTAGAGACAATGAAAGTATTACCATTAAAGTTGACGGTGTTAGAGCTGCTCGGAGGAATGTAAGGCCCTGCGAAGTCGTCTCTGGGGAGGTTGAGGAAGTATTCGCCAAGTTCACCAAGACCAGTGATGTCTACTTCATCAATGTTAAGCTCTCCTCCCTCAACTTCATCAGTATGAAAGTCCCTTGGGATCTCTTCAGCATGTGTTGGGTCCGAAGGCTCCGGATCCCGGAGAGCAAGCTCATCTCCCTTAGCAGTCTTTTTCTTCTTGGCTGCCCGGTCTGCCCCTTCACTCCCCTGCTTGCGATTCCTCTTGGAAGCCCTTGAAGTTTTTGGGAGGTCTGCTTCCTGCCTTTCGGTCTCTTGCTCCACTACCTGCAAAAGAGCATCATCGATTTGGCTCTGAGCCGGCCCCTCCGGGTCTGTTGGAGCATCCTTCTCAGCATCAGCAGGATTAGCATCACTCACCACCTTCTTTCCTTTCTTCTTGCCCTTCATTTTGCTTGGGGCTTTGGCCCGGCCCGGCAAGAAGAGTGTCCCATCTGCTTCATGGCTCCTCTTAAGCACTATTTCCGGAGAAGGTTGGGTGGTGAGCTCCTCCCAAGTTAAGTCTCTCCGACCTGTGGTGTTCCACAGTTGAGACCTTGCCAGATTTCCACTAGTGAAAGCGTTGTGGAATTGGTTCCCCCAGTTCTCTGCGGCCCAGGCATTGATTTTGCCACAAGTGACCTGTCCGGCCTTCAAGTAATCACCGAACTCCTTAGGCAGTTCTGTTAAGACAAAAGAAAGACCAATTAATTTAAATCAACTATGAGAAGGAAGAAGTAGACAAAGATTTAAAGTGGGGAACTTACGGTCACTCCTCCACCTGCTTCTGAGGAGGCTTGGGTTCACTCCGGACTTGATCTTCTGTCCGTTTTCCCAAGCGCCACTGACAAACAAAAATTGGCTCCTCCATTTGCTCTCAGACTCCAACAGATCATCAACAGCTTTGAGATCATTCCCCATATTGAAGTGGTAGAAGGGGAATTGGTGATGTTTGCAAAGATTGGCCACTGCTGCAAATTCTTCCATAGGAAGAGGGATCCCGGACAGCCTTGATGCCATGATGCATGACATCAGAGTATACCAACCGTTGGGGCTCAGCTAGCTCGGACAGAGTTTGACCAGATGAAAATATCTGACAATCTCTGGGTCCAATGGGAATCTGAGTCCCCAATTAAATAGCTCCGTGAAGATGACTATTTCGTTCAGCTTGCAATCCATAGGAGTTTCAGGATCTATGGGAATCCTTATCTTCACGTTTTCTGGGATCCCCCATTTTGTGCGCATTCGACCCAGATCAGCCGTATGGATAAAGGCGTACTTGGTCTTCTGTAAGGCCAAGAGATATTTAAGTTCGACCCTGTGAAAACAAGGCCCTACCTTCCCTTCGAGACACTCCGACAGCTCCGGATGCCTCAAGCACAGTTTTTCTTTGCCCTTATCATTTTTGGCAGCAGTAGTGTTACTAGTCTGACCGGATGGCTCAGACTCAAAAGGGACTTCTTCAACAGAGTCCTCCATTCTTTCCTCCATGATCGTAGGAGGAATATCAGTGGCAGTGGCCCGAGGAGAATTCAAACTTGCCTCAGCATGGCTTCCGGACTGCTGGTTTTCTGTGTTTTCTTGACTTCTAGTCTCAGGCTGGGGCTCTGAGGCAGAAGTCTCTCTTTGGAGTGCTGGGCTGCTAGCCTCCGGACCAGATGGCCTTTCCCGGGGAGCTCTGATAGGCACTCTAGACCCAGAGCTGCTATTTTTTGCCCCCGAATTTGAGGGAGTGTTCTTGGAGGCTTGCCCCTTAACCAGCCGGCTTGTCCTCTTAACAACCAGTTTCTCCAGAGAGTGCTCTGTGTCTGATCCCATTGCGAGAAAAGGAGAAGGTTTCCTAAAACTTGTGACTGTAACTCCTGGCTCGACAGTAGGCACTGACTCCTGAACTGAGGAACCAGAGACTATGGGGGAGAGAGTGGATTGAAATAGTTTTTTGGGCTTAGTACCTTTAGAAGAGGACGAGCCTCGATCTGACTCTGTAGCAGAGGAGATTGGTCTGTCGACAGGCGAGGTAGGTAACCCTGCTGCAATTCGTCTTTCCTTTTCAACTTTTTGTGCCTTCTCCAACTCAGAAAGGTTGAGCCACCCGCCTTTGATCAATGCAGTCCTTGCTGTAAACATAAACTACCAAGAAAATCTTTGCTTTAGAGAGAGAAAGCTCCAAGTAAATATGCAGAGTAAATATGAAAGAGATAGTGAAACAGTAGAAAGTGAGTCTGAATTTATAGTAAATCTGAAAAAGAAGTTGATTCCTAGGAGAATTCGAAAAGTTTGGCAATGATTAAAAGTCGGCGCTG
This sequence comes from Limnanthes douglasii subsp. nivea, assembly GCA_036936605.1. Lineage (NCBI taxonomy): Eukaryota > Viridiplantae > Streptophyta > Magnoliopsida > Brassicales > Limnanthaceae > Limnanthes > Limnanthes douglasii. The sequence goes on from JAUPFV010000173.1 coordinate 66,859, forward strand.
ATGTCATCATCTGTAATTAAAGAGGTTGCTTTTCGAAGAAGGTGGGCTCGAAATTCAAGGTGAAAAAACGGCTAAAGCAACCAGTCAGAGTGTGACACGTGTCCCACAAACTCTGGCAAAAACCGTTTTGAATTCGTGAAGCTTTATCTGTCCGGGTACACCCATAGACCTGTCCGGATTGAAAACTACTTCTAACATCGGACTGTTTTTCAGGTCTCTGACAAGAATACTTGCTCAAACACTTAAAAAAGGGGCTCCTGATGAGTCCGAATTCAGCATGCTCCCCGGACAGGGACAGATCGGTCCAAAGCCTCCGGACCGGACATATCAGACAGATCGCATGGGCCGGACAGATCACTTCGAACACCATGACCATAGGACTGTTCGAACTATGACAAAAGTACTAAAAAACCTAAACACTTCTTGACTAAGCTGCTTGCTCTCCTACTTAGAGCTCATGGGTCTTTGAACATGACCCGGGTCCATTAAACTTGACCCGCAAGCCCATAAGGGCCCAAACATCAGGGTATAAATACCCAACCACCTGCATTAACTATTGGTAATGAAAATTAACTGCTACCAAGCTGCTTAATTATCTCTCTACTCTCTAAACACTTAAAACACCCACATACTTCCTTAAAACACCAACTGAAATTACTAGCCTACCCTCAGGCGATTATTATCCTCACCATAATCAAATGCAGATGAATATGAATGATCAAGAACACACTACATTTATAACTGATAGGGGGCTCCATTGTTAGAGGGTAATTCCCTTTGGGTTGAAGAATGTTGGAGCTACTTATCAACGATTGGTGAATAAGAATTTTTTTAATCAGATCGATAGGAATATAGAAGTTTACATTGATGACATGATGGTGAAAACTCCTAAGGAGTTATATCACATATACGATCTCCAAGAAACCTTTTCTAACTTAAAAGCTATCAACTTGAAATTAAATTCAGAGAAGTGTACCTTCATAGTCCGATATGGTAAATTTCTAAGCTACATTATAAGTGATAAAGGGGTTCATGTTTATCCCGATCAGTTAAATTCTTTGTTAGTCATTGATCCACCTTGAAATACAAAAAAAAGTCTAGATAGTAACTGGAAGATTCACTGCATTAAATCGGTTTATTTCAAGATCGTCGGATAAGGGTTCTCAAATTTTCCAAGTTTTAAAGAATGCTAAAAAATTTAACTGGTCTCCTCACTGTGATCAAGCTTTCGTTAAAAATCAAGAAACAATTATCTTCACCCAGGACGTTGTTCAAACTTGTTCAAAGAGAAAGGCTTTATATGTATCCAGCAGTATCAGAATATGCAGTGAGTACTATTTTGGTACGAAAAGTGGATAATTATCCTTGTCAAGCATACTATTTAAGCAAGAGTTTGTTGAAAGCTAAGAATAGATGCTTAAAATTGGAAAAAATAGACTTAGGATTGGTGATAGCAGCTACAAAAATGAGACCTTACTTTCAAGCACACTCCGTCACAGTTCAAACTTCTTTTCCCCTAAAAAATGTATACAAAAGACTGATATATCCGGAAGGATGACTAAATGGTTAGTTGAGCTTGGAGACTATGATATTGACTTTACACCTCAAATTGCAATCAAAACTCAAGTTGTGGCTGATTGTTTAGTGGAATTTAATCCCAAAAAGCCTAATGAGGAAGCTCAAGTTAGTAATTTTAAAAAGGAATGGTTAATCCAAACCAATGGTGGCTCTAGTACAATGGACTGTAGAGGTGTAATTTGCTTAACCTATCCTTATTGTGATAACATGTACTATGATATATGTTTTGGCTTCAGAGTATCCAACAATTAGTTAGAATATGAAGCGAACATAGCTTGTTTAAGGTTAGCTCAATTATATGGAGCTAAAAGAGTCCAACTAATAAGTGATTCACAATTGCTCATTCATCAGGCTCAAGGGCAATCTAAAACCAGGAAAGGTCACTTGATAAAACGTGTTCAAGTACTAAAGGAAGTCACCATCGGTTTTAAATGTGTCAGATATGAGCATATCCTGAGATCGGAAAAATGCCATGGCAGATTCTTTAGTCACTATAGCATATTCTCAAACATACCGTTGATTTATTATGTAAGAATGTCCTTCCATAGATACAACCACAAGAAACAAGGGTGAAGAAGTGCAATCCAAAAATTTATCACTAATAGAGTTCTACCTTCACACAAGGTTGTGGCCATGAAAACAAAGTTCAAAGCTCGTGGTTTTTCAGTTCTTCCTGGGGTTCTTTATAAACAAATGTTTCAGTAGTCCTTTACTACGTTGGCTCGGATCCACTAAGTCTCAAAATAATGCCCATGCAATTGTTTTATACAATTTATTTTTATAAAATTTAGACATTATGAATGCTTAGAAGTGATTAAATTTTTAGGATTGGTTAAATAAAAGCTAAAATTACTGTTAAGATCATTAAAACATCGAAATTTCTTCGTAAAGTTATTATTTTTCATATTTATCAATAATTACGCAAGATATGACAAAGTACCGATAATCATATAGTTTGGAAACTAAAATACTCATAATCACTTTGATTTTTTTTATTACCCATCATATTCTCAATTTTTATTACGATTTAGAACTTTTTATTTTTTCATCAATCGCTTATGTGATTTGCGATTAGGTATTTGTTCTTTCTTTGATCAATTTCTTTGTAATTGGCGATCATTGATTTCTTTATTCTTCTACAATATCGATCGGTTATCGATTCACGTGTGATTTTTGTTTTCTGGTTTTGTTATTTTTTATTATGTCATGTTGTTGTTTTATGATTATATGATTGTTTTAGTTATGTTTATTCTTTGATTTCATATTTTCACGTAAATATTTTGACTTATATCTGTAAAGAGTGATTTTGAGAAAACATATTTTAGGTTTTTTGGTTTTTGCAATTGTGGTCGCGTAGTTACGTCCATTTCAGCTTCATAATTAGTTAATGTTGTTGGGTTGCATGATTAAGTACATTTTAGGTGCATAATTAGTCGGTGTATTTAGTTGTGAAATTAATTACATTTTGGTTGCGTCACTAGGAAGTGTTGTCAGTAGGAAGTGTTGTCACTAGGAAGTGTTGTTATATTATAAAATTACCTATATTTCGGTTGCGTAATAACTCTCACTTCTCTTGTGTTTCGGTTACCGAAATATATAAAAGTTGGGTGCAACAATATTCTGAACTTACATTTTTTGTTTATTATTGTTTATTTGTAAAAATAATGCCTTCATTCGTTATTTTTAAACAAAATAATATGGTCTTCGTTCGTTTAATTAGTAATTTTGAAAAATATAAAAATATGGTTCACTTCGTAATAATCAAATGGGATTGGATGATTAGGGTTCGTTGTAGCTTCAATTATTTATTTGGTGAATATAAGAACTTTTTTTTGTGAAGAGGATTTTATATCATTGGTTGCATTGATTGGTCGTAGTAAAGGTCAAGATATTGTAATTGAGATCGGTGAAACTGTTAGAACTAAAGATTTAGGTATTGATGTTGCTGATTTGGATATGATATTATAACATAATATTTATTTGATATTTGAAAATAATGTACCAATTGAAGAAACTAGTAGGGGTGTTTGCTTTTTTTAACATAAAAAAGCTTGCTGCTAGAAGTTTGTTGATGTTATTCAAGGTGTAGGGCATGTATTTGAAGGTGGTGTTACATCTTTGTGTCTTGCTTTATCTCGATTAACTATCGAACATGGATTTAATTATAAATTTATTCATAATCAAAAAGAAAAATTAAGTGTTCATTCCTCGATAAAAAAGAGCAAATGATGTCCATATAGGCTTTTAAAATATAATCTCACTATCTCACCTCTCGAAGCTCACACAAAGCAACATTGACTTTTAATTTCAAATTTAGGTAAATTTTAATTTCTCAATTTTTTTTGTTTAAATATAGGTTTTATATTTTAAGTTATGATTTATGACCGATTTTAGTTGTTTCCAATAGATTTAGGATTTCATTTTGTGTTTTTTGCTAATTTATTCTTCTCTAAAACCATGCAAAAAACACATTATTTTTTTATAAAAATTAGGCAGCAACACGGCTTCCACACAAAACAGAATGAAGTGTACATGTATAATTTTTGGCGGGCATCTCTCCTTCTATAACAAACATATGACGCGTAAGGTTGCTTGTCCGCCATAGGTTTGGTGCAGGGCATTTTCGGGATCATAATTTTACCTAAACCATTTTCTTCTTCTTCTTGGTTTGGTTATTTTGGTATTGTTTTTTGATTCATTTACAATTAACCTGTTCTTTAAGAGTTAGTTTTTTCAAGTACGGTCATACATATATATTAATTTTTTTTATTCAGATTATAAAAGCAAGGTCAGGTTCAAGTTTAGATGACGATTCATATATAAAGCGAATCAAGAAAAGATATTTGAAGAGAACTGCTATGATGTCCTTTCATTTTTTTCCCATAGAAACACTTCCACCTCCACTCATGTCTACATCGTTGAGCTTTACGCATGGCGACTACCTCCACCTCATTAAGCTCAACCCCTGTTCATTTACCCCAACTCTTTGATGATTCCCTTCCTTTCTAACAGTGCATACTCTAAAGAATATTTTGACCTCAAAATATTCTTTACAATATATTGTACTTAAACAAAACTTCCTATGGGGTTTTCAAGTTCGTATACTAACGATTGTATAAGAAGTTTCTATACATATTCAACGCCAAATAAATCATGGACGATGGCTCTAAACATATAATTTTCTTCGGGTTTAATGTTGGTAATTTTATTAATAAAAACACAAATAAATTATTGTATGTCTGATGCATACCTCGTGTTCGATATGTTAGGTAGTGTTTTACAAATATTAGGCAACCTCGTTGATAGCAGATCCTTTTTCTGTAATGTTATTCGTTACAATCAGAGTTAATTTATCTTTAGCTGCAACTCGTACTTGTTTCATTTTCGGGGATTTTACATTGGAATTAGTACGAACTTGTCCAACAACCGTTCTAATGGTTCCATCAAAATTGCCGATCAATGTTCTAAAACTAGTGATCGATGTTCCCATGCTTGGAGTGTCCATACTATTCATATCGGATTCTAACCACTCTTCTTCGGCGTATTCGTGTATAGATAAATCCATTCTCGTAGAATAATCAAGACAAGTTATATTACCCTTAATGCGACCACAACTACAACTGTAACCATGAGTACAACCGTGTGTTTTTACACTATTTAGGGTTTGAAAAGAAGAGAAGTAGAAGAATCCCAAATTCTTTAAATAATATAAGCAACGATTTTGTTCATAAACATCAAACTCTCTTAGTTTTGTATTAAATTTTCAAATTTAACTTTGACCTCTTCTTTCCAGGTTAGTTTAACTCAATAAACCATTTCTAGCCTTCTACAATATTTGTCTATAATTCAGATGTAAAATGGTGTAATGTATGAGTCTAGGGCGTAGTCGACCGTCTTCTCTTAGTTTTTTAACATCCCCCAATTTTATTAATCGATGTAACCCTTAATACTTCCAATAATGAAATCTAATATCTAATCATCTTTTAAATATTATCCACGGATAACAATCAGATGAAGGTCCATGGTAAATTAATGCTAACCGGGTGTGCAAATAACAAATCGGTTATAATATTGAATCCTTCATTCGTTTTCTGATGACATCTATTGTATTTGTGCATTTGTAATTTTTCTAACAAGTACTATATTTACGACTAGCCAACTGTTTTAACCAATGTCACTTTTTTATGATAATTGTATACATGATGGATGTTAGATACATTCTCCAGATTTGTCTTCTCGAAGACATCAAATATTTTGACGCGAAGTTGTTCCTCTACTATCAAAACTTTGACAAGATTTTTTTCTTTTTGTTTTAACTTTGCAAATTCCTTATGTTTTCTTTGATAATATATAATCAGATCATGGTTGTGTTTCCCGTAAGTCACACTTAACGTCCACTTATCATCACCTTTAACCAAATTACTAAATAAACAATAACGCAAGTGGACCAATGACTCAACTATGTGCCTAACACCTTAGTTCTCGGGCTTGGAGGGTCATATGATTGACCGGAATACAAGATCCGACCCACACGACCCATGGGTCATGGGAAGACAGTATAAATACCCCAACCAACAATATTAAATGGATTTGACTTTTTCTAGAAATCTTAAATACAAGCATACACCTTATTTCTCTCACTACTCTCTGTAAAAATACTTAATATACACTAGCTAAAAGATCCTTCATTTTTTACCCCTAAACTAGACTTTTCCATCATCAGATTGGCGACCACAGTGAGAGATAAAGGTACTTGAATAGCTCTATTTGAAACCTTACTTGTAATTCAAAGTTCTAAAATATTTAAGATATGGATCTCAATATGCAGGAAGTGTTACCTCATGAAAATGAAACAATGAAAGATGAGAATGAGCATATTATTGTGTCTCATGTCAATCATAATATGGAGGAAAGACCATTCATGCAAGATGAACGTGATTAGTTGAGAGCTGAGATTGAAGCTCTAAGAGCCCAAAGGAAAGTTGAAAGTTCATTGAAATAAAAGTTTGATATGCGAGGTATATCTCCAGATGAGTCTGGGGACAATAACAAACAAGGTGAAAATGATCAGTCCCAAAAGGCTCATATTAATTCTAAAAAGGTGCGTCGGCCAAAAAAAGTAATGAGTACATCAGATTCTTCTGCTAGTTCAACCACTGTTTTTTATTCCATGGGTTTTCTTCATCTAGTAGTGACCAGGGCCGTTAGAAAAATAAAATAAGGTTAACCAAGAAATATTCAAGAAAAATGTATAGGAAGGGAAAAATGAAAAAAAAATAAATATCAGGGAAAAATAAAGGGGTCGGCAGATCACGATAATGATCATCTATTGAATGATCAATTTAGTACTCAATCCGAACCAAGTATATTTTCTACTCTTGATGATGTTAAATTATTTATTCGTAACCATAATTGGAGGCAATCCCCTTTGTATTCAACAATACTCTCCGCATATTTGTATAGGTGGTTTGACAGCTTTAAAATGGAAAAGTATGATGGAAGCAAAGACCCTGATAACCAGCTCGAGAAGTTCAAAAACATTTATGATGAATTTCGATGAAAATGATAAATGTTTATGTTGGGCTTTCTCACAAACTTTTAAAGGGAGTTTCTTAAAATGGTATACCAATTTACCATAAGGATCTATCAATAACTTTGACATATTCTGGATAGCATTTCAGAGACAATTCATGGAGAGTAAGGAGCTTAAAGAGAATTGTGACACTATCATCTATTGTTCCTAAGACCCGAATGAGTCTTTGAAAGAATATATCATCCATTTTGTGAATGCGAAGAATGGATTGGCTAATTGTTTTGTACAACTGGCTATTGCCTCTAAGGTTTAAAATCTGGGTGAGTTGGCTGATTCGGTAAGTTGGAAAAAAACATTAATATGGAGTGGATTATTAAACTAGGTGAGAAAACAAATCACGGTGGAAGAAACTAAGAAATTTATAGTACCGCGCCAGAATAAGCATGCTCCTATAACGCGAATCCTATAAACGAGTACTCAATCCCATGCTACAGTTAATTACATGCCTAAAGATTCAGAATAGGGATCACATCAGCCAAGATATAATTAATATAGTCAATTCTAATAATTTAAACCTAAGAGGGGTCTATGGATTTAACCTAAATGGTCTGTCAAACTGGGTGAAAGTATGGCTACCATGATAAAACTAAGAATGTTGTGCATTTTAGAAGGCCATCACCAATTCAATCTCCTGGAGAGAATTGGAATACTCACTTTTGTAAATAGCACAATGATGTGGGTCATGATACCCAAGACTGCATCTCTTTAAAACAAGAAGTGCATAATTTAATTGAGATAGAGAAGTTGTCAGCTTTTGTTACAAAGCAAGGGGGAAATAGGGAAGTCAATACTCACTCTCAATCCAAATCAAATACAACCGAAGCAGCATCACCAATTGGTCCAGGGAAAAATATATGAGCATATAGACAAGAAGATACTATGGTTATTATGGAAATTTTCGATGTGGATTCAGAATATCTAGATCCTGACCTAAATCGGAATCAAATTAGGATGATAGTATAAAATATTTCAACATTATCAAATCTACGTAACTTTCTTGAATCTCTAACCATTTTTGAGGGAGATAATGTGACTAGACCTTCAAGTTGTTCAAGAAAAACATATGTTAATAATCTAACGACTCAGTTAGAGGAAATAATGTCCACGCATCTCTATCAAGCCATGATTTATTCATTTTCTTTGATGAAGATGATTTTCGGGATATTAGGGGCCCACATGAAGATGTTATGGTGGTAGGGGAATCCATTGGAGGCAATGATATACGTCAGATTTTAATTGATACAGGCAGTTTAGAAAATATATTGTTCATATCAACTTACAAAAAAATAAAGAATCCCTCGGTTATCCAGCGAGAATTTGAAGAAGAAGTATTGTTGGGGAAGGGATTATTCAACAAGATGGTAAGGGTTTTGTTTGTAATAGTTGATTGTCAATATCTTACAATGCCATATTTGGTAGATCTTGGTTATTTAGGATGTATGCGGTAGCTTCCAATATCCACCAATTTTTGAAATATGTTGTGGGAGGACAAGTGGGTGTCGTCCGAGTAGCCAAAAAGTAGCTCGTGAATGTTATCTATCTGCTCTTGCTTTGAAATTGTTAGAAACAGTAAAGGCTGACAAATAATAACACTTGGTGGAGCCTTTTGCCAGCGAAAATGAGATATATGATCCAATGGAGGCTACTAGTGTAGTAATTCCAGTTGAAGAAGTTGAAATTCATTGCTTTGCAAAAGGTAAAAGTGCTAGGGTAGGATCTAAACTACCATCAAAGCTAAAAGAAAAATTATTGTTTTTTTTATCTAATAATATACATGTGTTTTCATGGCGCAATAAGGATGTGACTGGAGTGCCAACCAATATGATTAGTCATAAATTATCTATCTCATCTGATGTTGGGTCAGTGGTGCAGAAGAGAAGAGCTTTTTCTACAGAAAAATTCGAAGCAATTAATCAAGAAGTGGATCGGTTAACTAAAATGGGGAATATCAAATAATCTCAATGCCCTCTTTTGACAACTAACCCGGTGTTAGTCAAGAAAAATAATAGAAAATAGTGTACTAGAATTGACTTCACCGATCTCAATAGAGCTTTCCCTAAAGATCATTTCCATTGCCTCGGATAGATCAACTAGTGGACTCTACATCAAGGGACAAGTTGTTATCTTTCATGGATGACTTTCTGAGTATAATCAAATACAAATGAATATGAATGATCAAGAACACACTACAATTATAACTGATAGTGGGTTCCATTGTTAGAAGGTAATTGTCTTTGGGTTGAAGAATGTTGGAGCTACTTATCAACGACTGGTGACTAAGCCTTTTTTAATCAGATCGATACGAATATAGAAGTTTACATTGATGACATGATGGTGAAAATTCCTAAGGAGTTATATCACATATCCGATCTCCAAGAAACCTTTTTCTAACTTAAAAGCTATCAACTTGAAGTGAAATTCAGAGAAGTGTACCTTCATAGTCCGATATGGTAAATTTCTAAGCTACATTATAAGTGATAAAGGGGTTCATGTTTATCCCGATCAGTTAAATTATTTGTTAGCCATTGATCCACCTTGAAATACCAAAAAAAGTCTAGATATTAACTAGAAGATTCACTGCATTAAATCGGTTTATTTCAAGATCGTCGGATAAATGTTCTCAATTTTTCCAAGTTTTAAAGAATGCTAAAAAATTTAACTGGTCTCCTCACTGTGATCAATCTTTCGTTAAAAATCAAGAAACAATTATCTTCACCCAAGACGTTGTTCAAACTTGTTCAAAGAGAAAGGCTTTATATGTATCTAGCAGTATCAGAATATGCAGTGAGTGCTGTTTTGGTACGAAAAGTGGATAATTATCCTTGTCAAGCATACTATTTAAGCAAGAGTTTGTTGGAAGCTAAGAAAAGATGCTTAAAATTGGAAAAAATAGACTTAGGATTGGTGATATCAGCTACAAAAATGAGACCTTACTTTCAAGCACACTCTGTCACAGTTCAAACTTCTTTTCCCCTGAAAAATGTACTACAAAAGACTGATATATCCGGAAGGATGACTAAATGGTTAATTGAGCTTGGAGACTATGATATTGACTTTACACCTCATATTGCAATCAAAACTCAAGTTTTGGCTGATTTTTTTAGTGGAATTTAATCCCAAAAAGCCTAATGAGGAAGCTCAAGTTAGTAATTTTAAAAAAGGAATGGTTAATCCAAACCAATGGTGGCTCTTAGTAAATGGGTTGTGGAAGTGTAATTTGCTTAACCTATCCTTATGGTGATACCATGTATTATGATATATGTTTTGGCTTCAGAGTATCCAACAATGAGTCAGAATATGATGCGAACATAGCTGGTTTAAGGTTAGCTCAATTATATGGAGCTAAAAGAGTCCAACTAATAAGTGATTCACAATTGCTCATTCATCAGGCTCAAGGGCAATCTAAAACCAGGAAAGGTGACTTGATAAAATGTGTTCAAGTACTAAGGAAGTCACCATCGGTTTTAAATGTGTCAGATATGAACATATCCCGAGATCGGAAAAATGCCATGGTAGATTCTTCAGCCACTATAGCATATTCTCAAGCATACCGTTGGTTTATTATGCAAGAATGTCCTTCCATAGATACAACCACAAGAAACAATGGTGAAGTAGGATAAAATATGCACGTATCAATGTAGTTTCTGAAGATTGAAGAAGTTTAATCCAAGAATTTATCACTAATAGAGTTCTACCTTCACATAAGGTTGTGGCCAAGAAAACAAAGTTCAAAGCTCGTGATTTTTTAGATCTTCTGGGGGTTCTTTATAAAAAAATCTTTTAGTAGTCCTTTACTACGTTAGCTCGGATCCACTAAGTCTCAAAATGTTTTATCAGAATTACATGATGGAGAAGGGTCAACACATTTTGGCTATAACGTTTTGACTAGTAGAGTCTTACTGACATGATATTATTGGCATACGATTAGAAAAAATGATAAAGATTTGGTAAAAATATGCGATCCTTGTAAAAGATATGGAAATGCAATTCATGTGCCAGCGGTCCCCATATAATCAATATCCAAACCTATACTTTTTGATAGATGGGGACTTGATCTAGTTGGACCTCATCCAATGGCGTTTGGTATTCCCAAATGCATCAACACAGAAAATGTTCCTCAGTTTGATAACAAAGGCATGAATGTATTTTGTGCTTCAAGAGGAATTCAACACTTTTTTTCTTCTCCTTTTCATCCCCAAGCCAATGGACAAGTTGAAGTGGAAAATCGGACAATTCTGTCAGGGTTAAACAAGAATTTAGACAGAGCTGCTGGAAAATGGTCAAATTACTTACAAAAAGTACTATGGGCATACTGAACCACTCCTCATACAACCACGCAAGTGTCTCCATTCGCTCTAGTTTATGGGATGGATGTGATCACACCTATAGAAGCTACTCTTCATTCCTTCAGAGTTCAAAATTATTTTGAAAAAGAGAATGAGATAACTATGAGGGCTTAGTTGGATTTAGTTGAAGAAAAAAGAGTGAAAGCACATTTAAGGACTATACATTATCAAGTCTTAATGAGGAGCAGGTTTGTATCTAAATTAAAAAGAAGAGATTTTCAAGTCGGAGATAAAGTGTTAAGAAAAGTGTTCGTACAAAACAAAGAGAAACAATTCGGAAAGTTGGCTTCGAATTGGGAAGAACATATATCGTATGTGAAAGAGTTAAGCAAGGAACATACAAACTCTGAGACAAAGAAGGAAACCTTTTGAAGCATCCTTAGAATTTTGAGCATCGTAGGTTATACTTAGAATAAACTCATCTTGTAGATATTTACTTTGTCTGACTTCAATGTAAATATTTGGCGGCATAATATTTCCGACCCTGGTGGCACGGGGAGGTTTTAATGAAGTGTCCAGATTTCAATCAATATACTATCCTTTGCCTTTTTTTTAAAGAAATTGTGTTGGTTATGATCGGATGGATTAAAGACTCATAAAGACATGATGAATTAAATAATTATTAAGCACCAAATGAATGAAAGACTTATTAAAGAGTTATTTCCTTCAAATGAACTATATTTGAATGGCTCGGATGGATTAAAAACTTATTAAACACTTATTGCCTTCAAATAGATTACCTTTGAATGACTCGGATAAATGCAAGACTGATTAAATGTTTAATTCATTTTACTTTTTAATTCCTTGATCGAATTTAATATACATATATGTTTTTATCATCTTCAAATACGATCAGATATTAATGGAAGTATAAAAGAAGAGAACGAAAAATACAAAGGGAATGAAAGTAGAGATGGTGTAATATACTGATAGGGTTATTAAAGATATCCGATCTAATACAAACATTCCTTGTATACAACAATGACTTGTGAAGATAGGGTTTTGAAGAAATCCGATCTAAAAAGCAACAAGATGCTTTGGCCATCCAAGGAATTTTCTAAAAAATGAAATCCAAATAGAACAACAAAATGCTTTGCAAAATTCAAGGACTTTAGTTCCAAAGACAAACTTATCTTACCTTAGAGCTCATTCCCTTCGGTATTCTTTGCAACTTCATATTTTTCCTTCTTCTTTGGTGGTTCGTTAGTATCTGAATCTTATTCGGCATAATTTTTAGACTCAGAGTCATCTAAAGAAACGCCATATTTATCACCATGAGACATAGTGTGAAATATTATTTCTTCACGGGGCACATATCTCCACAAATCCCCAAGGGATCGTTTGGGAAAATCTTCATGGAATAATAAGACCATATCTGACTTAAAAAACTCTTCCCTCTGATCCATAGATGTTAACACACCCTCAGTATAGTTCATCGCAATGACTATGTATTACGCTTTTGTCTCTTTCAAAGAAGGAATCTTATCATCCATTTTCCTTAGGAAGACTTGCAATTCTTTTTTTTTCTCCTTCGATAATTGGTCGTTGACACTTTTCTCATTGTCAGTTTTCCTTCAACAAATCAATATCTGTGAAAGTGGTAGATTGCAATTCGGTGTAGCTAGTCTGTGATTTTTCACATTCAGATTTAGCTTGTACTAAATCGTCACTAATTTGTTTTTTTCCTTGCCCAGAGTCTCAACCTTGCTCTGTTCAACCCAAATAGAATCTTTCAGGCATTGATTTTCAATACGAAGGGAAATGATGTTTCTGTCTTGAGATCTAACTTACCTCTCCAAGTCAAATGATTGGCGTTATACAACCTACAACTACATAGCCCAGAGCATCATGCTTACTAGAAAATTCAAAGAATTTTCCATCATAAGTCACGACATTTGCAATGTCGGGAGATTGAGGGAAAGTCTTTTCGAAATCCTCTTTATCAAACTCACTTGAATACAAATTTCCTATGTTGTCAAAATTCACTTCGCCTTCAGGAGAAGGTTGGTCAACAGCAGGAAACATTGGAGATGAAGGATCGATATGTACGTCTTCTTGAGAATAAAATTCGATGGGAGTAGTGGAGGGAAGGACTCTGGGTCGCAGTATGATCTCCAAACCAATGGAAGCTTTCTTCTTCTTTTTTGCTCTCTTATCAGTGCTCTATATGATCCTATCTTGTCATTTTTTCCTTTTAACCTTTGAAGAGTTTGGTGGCTCTTGAGCCTCATCTACAGTAAGCACAACAATATCCAATAATGCAGCATCAATATCACATGGGAGACACAAACTCACATCGGGAAACCCTTAAGATGGATCATCGCATTTTTCTTCTTCTTCTTAATTTGGTCAAAATGGATAGGAGCCTTGTTCCTAGCTGGTATAAAAATCTTACCATCTTTTTCCTCTGTCCTTTTGAAGATATCAGTAGCTTCATGAGGACTGGTAAACTATTCCCACAAGATCTCCCTCGTTGAGTTTGTTTTCCACAGATGGGCCCTCACCATGTTTGATGCTGTAAAACAATTGTGGAAACCAGTTCCCTAATTTTATGTGGCCTACTGATTCAGCTTTGTAAAATTGGTTCTTCCCTCCTTCAAATGTTCTGAGAACATCTTTGAAAACACTAAAATAAAAACTTAATGTGAAATTTAGTATCAATATTCAATGTGAAATTTAATATCAAACATCCGATGTGAAGTTTAATATCAATACACAATAAATAAAATTGTAAAGTGTTTACCTGAACGTTTCCAACATCTACTTAGTAAACTTGGATTTCCTTTAGAAATCATCTTCTTTCCATTTTCCCAAATACCATTAATGTAGAGGAATTGGGTCCTCCAAGGCTTATCAGCCTCCAGCAAATCATTGAACACTTTATAATCATTCCCCATGTTGAAATAATATAAAGGGATATGATGGTTTCAACATAAGCTGGCCACAGCAACAAACTATTCCATAGATATTACAATCTTAGACAACATAAAAGCGACGATGCTGGCTAATAAGGTATACCAAACATTGGGACTTAATTAACTTGGGCATAACTTCACCAAGTGGAAATATTTGACTATCTCTGGGTCCAAAGGGAACTGAAGCCCCCAATTAAGTACTTCGGTATATACCACTAGTTCTTTAGCCTTACTACCCATCATAGTCTACTCAGGGATGTGAATTCTCACCTTGATGAACTCTGGAAAGTCTCATTACTTCATAATTCTGTCAAACTCAGTTGTATGGGAATACACATAAGAGATTCTTTGAAGTTCCAACAATTACTTAACATTGACCTTGGAGAATTTAGGCCCTACTCGCCCAACAAGGCACTCTGGAAGCGGTTCGTTATCTAGCAGTCTTACTTTCTTCTTCTTTTCCGAACTTACTAGTGTCACTACTATGACCATATGTCTCTATTGGGGTATCTTCTCCACTATCATTCATCGTTTTCTCTATTATTTGTGGTTGTTGATCGTCCAACTTAAGTCCAGTATCCTCTTTTCCAATACGAGAGGACTCGGTGGGTAGAATTGATGGATTTGGATCCGAAGTAGGCCATACTAGAGGCTCTAGCATTGTAGAGCCTTTAGTGACTTTTTCTATATCCATGGTAGATGAAGTTACAATTTTAGCTTTAGAAACCCTAGTAATCATTTGAGGTGTGTTTTCTCCTACATCCGACCCCATAGAAATGAAAGGATATGGAGCTTTGCGACTCGTAACGACTCTAATTTTAGTCAAAGATTTTTCAATTAACTGAACCGTGGTTCAATATTTGTCAAAAGATGGAGCAAGAGAATTTTTTTTGGAAACTACTGATGGTCTATGAGAAGATGAACTTCTGGTATTTCTTATATGATCAACTCACCAGAAGTAACAGGTAGTCCGGTAGCGATTCCAGCCTCTCTTTTCTCTTTATCTAGTTTCGACAGATTGAGCCAACCTCCTTTAACTAAGGCAAGTCTTGTTGTGAACATAAAAATCCTGAGAAATATTAGAAAAGATGAAAACTTGGGATGATTCATAGTTTCTCTCTATATAATTGAAATTTGAATTTTTTCTTACTCTTAAAATAGATCACTAAAACAATCACACTTGTATAGTAGAAGAATCTACTTGAGTACTTTACCTAGAGGAGGTGAATTGGCTGAATAATGATTAAAGGCTATTAACTATAGCCCTATTAATTTTTGAAGTTCAGATGAAAGTCCCGATGAAAAATCTGCTAGTAGGTCCAATTAGCAAGTCACACGTGTAACATAGAACTAATGATAAAGTCGCGACCTTTGAATTGTTTGGTTGACCCTTCAAATTCACTTCAAAGGCAGATCAGACATTACCCATAATGGTTAGCCCTTCCAAATATTTTTTTGAAATAGCTAAGGGGTCCATATGATCAGATCGAATATCATTAGAGGATATCATAGTGAATCTAATTTTATCATAAGGGGCAGTTCGGATCGGATAAGTAAAATTCCAACAAATAAACAATAATGCAAGTGAACCAATAACTCAGTTATGTTCCTAACACCTTAACTCTTGGGCTTGGAGGCTCATATGATTGACCCAAATACAAGATCTGACCCACACGACCCATGAATCATAAATAAAACACTATAAATACCCCAACCAACAACACTAAATGGGTTTGACTTCTTTTAAAAATATTAAATACAAGCACACACCCATTTCTCTCACTACTCTATATAAAAATACTTAATATCATAGGCTCTCTTTTATCGCAACTACAAAGTATTTTTTTCTACTTATATGTAAGACGGGGATATGAAAACATTTAAAAGCAATTTTAGAGTCCACTAACATTCGATTCTTTGTTTATCGAACATGCGAGTTTCTTGTATATTGTACCAAACATGTGAGTTTCTTGTATAATAAACATGTTATTTATACTAAATAATGCAATTTTAGGTATATTAAACATAAGATATGTCTTATAATAGACCATGTGATTTCAAATATATTAAACACGTTATTTTTTTTATTAAATCATGCATTTTCTTGTTTTATTGAATATATGATTTTTTGTTTATTAAGCCATTCAAATTTAAGTATGTTACGGGCATAAGTTTTTATATATTTAACCATGCAATTTTTAAACGTACGATTTGTTGTTTTTATAATCATGCGGTTTCAAGTATATTAATAGTGTGATTCTTGTATACTAACACATGCAACTCTAGTTAGATTAAACATGTGACTTGGCTTATAATAGACCATGTAATGGAAAGTATATGAAACATGATATTTATTGTATATTGAACCATGTTTTTTCTCATTTATTGAATATACGATATCTTGTATATTTAACCATTCGATTTTAAATATATTAAATATACGAGTTTTTTTTATAACTATGCAAGTTTCGGTATATTAAATATGCGATTTATATTAGACAATCATATCTACTTAATCTAAACTATAGCAAACATATTAGAAATGCCAAACAACCGAGATAAGATCATAAACCTTGTTATATTAGTAAATAAACATTACGATTTTCCAAGAATCAACAAGAAAACGACAACCCTAACAGTGTTCATACTTTCACCCCTAATAAAAAATACGATAGTTTATGGTTGGTCATTTTACGGTGCGAGAAAACAACAAAAAAACATAATTTTTTTAAACATTAAAAGAATAATGAGTAATATGCAACCAAGAAGGAGAATATCAAATCGTTTCGCAAAGACTCCAAAGAGTATTCTATGTTGGTTGTTACGAAAAGTGCCCAGAAGAGTCAAAGAAGCCATCATCTCAGGACGATGAGTAGCCATACTCATTGTTGTATGAGAGGAAGTGCGTCATGGTTTTGAAATTTAAAGAGTTTGTGAGTTTTATTTCTCTATGCAACCTTATTGAAGGAAATTTAAAGAGTTTGTGAGTTTTATTTATGTAGAGCGTATTTATAGGGAAAATCTAACCTATTCTGGATATGTGTTTTATAGTTATTGCTTTAGTTATCATTACTTGTCTACTTTTGTCAAATCAAATAATAAGTTAGCCAATAGAAATTATTACTAGATAGGTTGGATGATGGTGATATTTTCTTTATTAATTACCATGCGTGACCACTGCATTTTTTGGTAAACAATTGGACAAAAGTAGATGAATATAATTATCGAGGCTACTGCATGATTACAAACTTGCGATTTATTCATTGTTTACACATGCCATTCTAGGCATAATCAACATGCGAGTTTAGTGTTACTCACCATGGGGATTCCCTACGAGTTCAGTGTTAATCATCATGCGAGTTTAGAGTTACTCACCATGCAAGTCAATGTCTATGGGTACTCACTGTTCTGTTTGTTTAATTATAAAAAAAAAATTACTTACAAAATATGTCACATTACAAAATAAGTCACATCAGAAAAAACTCTATCAAGAGAGCTATCCTAAACGTTTATGTTTACATAATTTAGGAAATAATAAAATATTTGATCCCTCGTATTTAGACAAATTTTTCACTATAACCTTTAGAAATAACTCTATTTGGATAATTTCTTTGGCGTATTTAGAAATAAAAATGCCACAATCGAGGCTGCATGGGGTTTGTTGTGAGATATCTCTTACATTTTTTACTTTATATAGTTTAATTAGAGAAATATGATTTTTTCATACAATAGACCAACTATTAACAAGAGTTGAGCCAATTAAAAGTTTGGATACAAGACCAATACCAAATAGTAAATACTTACTAGTGGTTCAGTAGGTTTTCTTGTGTAGTCTGCTGCGTATATATTGTGAGGCATGAGTGGGTTATAATTTGTTACAGTTTTATTTTCAAGATCAATAATCAAATGTCCAGTGGTTCAGTGTATCTTTATTTATGTTGCATACTGGAAGTAACACATGATACGCGTCGACTAGTATAGTTTCATATATTTCGTCAACGATTGTTTCGAAATCTCCCTCCATGGCCAGTGTTGTGTGCATTAAGAGAAATGATCATGAACATTTTTTTTATAATAATCGATACTTAATTTTAGTTATACTTACCATTGCATGAGCATAAATTTGGATTGCGTTGAATTCACAAGTGTAAGCACCTTCGAAATCTTTAGATGGTATTTTTCAATTGTTTTCTTTAAGTGTGTTATAAATCCAAGTGTTGATAATCTACCAAATTACAAGTGTGAGACATGTAATCAAACATGAGAGTTTAATGCATTTGAACTTCTGATTTTACTAGAAAATAAACACCATGCGAGTGTAATGCTACATACTCCATGCATTTCTTTTGTAACCAAACATGCAAGTCTAGTGCAACTGAACATGATATACTAGTGCAACTTAATATGAATTTATATAATAATTAATCATGTGATTTTATGATATCTAACATGTGTTTCTACCTTAAAGTCCAAGTTGCATTCATTAGGTAGCGTCATCAGTGTACTTATAATCACATTTAGTCTATAAGAGAACTATTATAAGGATTTTCTTATTATTATGCCCTTTGTATCTTAAGGATTTTGTGCTTTTCACAAAATTTAGTGGTCTGCTTTGTTTGTGTATTTGTTTCACATGATATTCCGTGTATATTAAGCCATGTGATTTCTTGTCTGTAAATAATGCATTTTCGTATATGTTAGACCATGCAGTTTCTTGTATATTAAACCATGAGTTTTAAGTATAATAAACCATCATATCCAGTTATAAATAACATGAAATCCAAAAGTTGATTTTACAACCCTGCAATATATGACTTTAGAAATCTACACTATATATATGTACAAAGTTGAATCTTATTGTGCTTAAGATCCACTTACATCTTCATAAACTTGTACCATTAGTGTAGTATCTATCTTCTTTATGAGGTATTCATTTGTTACCATTTTATGTTGTTTTGGTACGAGTGAGACTGCTTCGGGTGTTAGTTGTAGTGGTGAGAGTTCTTTTTGGACTCCTGTGGTTGCTGTTACTGAGTCTGTTGGATTTGGATCACAAATAGAGAGAGAAATTATTATTTCAAGTTCTCGATCTTCCAGCGTCCGGCGTAACTCATCTATCTCATTCTCTTGCTCTTCAACTTGTCACAACAATGCATGATATATTTTTATGATACGTTTGAGACTGAAACAAATAGAACATATTTAACAAGTGAGACGAGATAAGAGATATATACTTACTTTTTCTGCATATGGTTGAACTCAACATACCACGTGTACTTATTTCCTTCTTTTTACGTTCCTGTCTGTGACGTAACTCCTCTTGAAGTTGGCTGTATTCTTTATTATTATGTTGTTTTTACCTGTCGATGTCGTTGCAAAGATCTTTGAGTTTGTTTCAGTATTTTTGGAGGGTGGTGGACTATGACGTTTTTTTGGGATGGAATCATTTAGGGTGCAACCAGGATCAAAGTCATCTCGGAACCCCCCAGTTTCACTTGGAGATGTCCAGTTTGGTGTTTAATTGTTGGTTTTGGGATAGTTTGTTCGGGGTGTGGTGGTTGGTGGTTACCTAGGATGTGATGACCTTATGTTTGGTTTTTTCCATACATATTTAGTTCTGTTCCTAGCCCTTTCATCAGATACAAAATTTGGGTTCCCACTATATTCACCCCCATAAAATGCTTTTCTTTCATCCTTCATTAGTGTTAAATCACCCTAAAAAACCTATCCAATGATAAACAGCCCAGTAAAACATTTATTACTAGTTTAAGACAACATGGTAGAGTAACCAAAGAGACCATTGGGATTCTTATTGACTATGTGATTCCTAGTGTTGATGACCATTTGAGTCTAGTGTACTAATTATGCCATTGCGATTTCTATGGTTGATGACCATGCGAATCTAGTGTACTAACGATGAACTTGCGATTTCTATAGTACAAACCTAACAATGTTAATAAAATAACCACAACGCGAGACTAGTGATTTCGGGCATGCCTTTCTAGTAAAAAATTAATGTTCGAGTTTAATCATCTCTATGGTTGATGATTTTGATTCCAATCCCTACCATTTGTAGCATCTTGAGATCATGTTAGGCCTCACTCGTGCTTGTATAATGGTTATGTGTTCCAGGATGAATGGCTACATCACAAAAGAAATCAAAATCACTACATAGTTTTTTAATTTTTTATTATTATTAAAGATTTACTCTTTAAGTTTATTGAACCTTTAAATTAATTAAAGTTAAAGAAAATTATTTCGTTTATTTTACCAGTATTTATTTGTATGGTTATATATAAAGCCTAAAATATTATTAATAAACGCATTCAAGATAAAGATATCAATAAAAACAAGTTTTTACTCAAATTATTTGTTCGGGACAAATCTATCTTTAACTATTCTTGTGAGAAGCAAGTTTAATTTCTACTTATCATAGGATTTCCATCATCTGCGTGGCACAACTCGATCCATCATTTTATCCAATCATCACCATCCATCTAATTTATTTTTGACTGAGTGTTCTCTGAATAGCAACGAGTCAAACCAACACTCCATTCACCTTTACAACCATCATCTAATATGTTCAAGTTGTGACTGTTCTTCGAACAAACATTTCTACAACCACACCGTTTTCGTGCCTACATCTTCTGGTACCATAGCCAAAAGGTTGTAGCATCATTACACACAAATATTTACAATTCAAAAATAAGTATGATGACTTATGTTCAATTGATGACTGTTATGTAAGAGGAGATGCGTATACAACATGAAACGATTACCAAAATTTGAAAACATATTGGGAAAATTGAGCAGGACCTAATAAGGCTTGAATACATCAGAAACATCCAACCTCTACAACACTAGCAACAAAACCAAAAAAGACAATGAAGATGATATTCATAGAGAAAATACTATTGGGATATGAAGAGCCAAGAGAGGAACAAAAAAGAAGGCCTGGAAATAAAAAGATAAAACTAACACCTTATATACTTGTTGAAAAATTAGATTCCAACGCCTACATGGATTGGAAATGAGTATGGACTATATCTTTGAATGTTATAAATATAATGAGCAAATGAAGCTTGCTAGCCGCTGCATATTGTTCAAAGAGTTCTCTTATTTTATAAGACAAAGAAGTGACATAAAAAGACTGTTTAAGACCCATAGACAATTGAGAATAATATATAACTACTCATTACCACCGTGATATATTAAATATTTGACGGAGTTATCACAAAGAACCCAAACTGTTGAGGAGTATTTTGAGGAGTTTTAACATCTCAAAAAATTGTTTGGACACACAAAAGTCATATGATGCACTAATTTTATAATTTATAGATGGTTTATAAGAATGTATTGCGAGAGAGGTAAAAAAGCAACAATGTATTGAGTTGTATAAATTATTCTATATTGCTGTCGATATTGAGTAACAACTCAAGTGTAAAAACACCATCTCCAGTCGGACTAAAAGTACACAATCGTGGACTCGAAGCAAACACAAAACTGTTGAACGAATGAGACTTATAGGAGACTAATTCAAAAATTAAAGAAAATATAAATACAATCCAATAAAAAAGTAAATAAATAAAAGATGTGGTAAGTAAATCAAGCCTCAGTTTATATTTTAATGTTGGTTCTTTGGAGGGTCTAATAGAATCTATCCATAGTGATTTGATAAAACCTATTGAGGATTTTCTCCATTTCATTGACACAATTATACCTATTGAAGATTTTCTCCATTTTATTGACACAATTATACCTATTGAAATTTATTCCACGTCTAGACCAGATTGAAGATCAAAACAGACCAGATTGAAGATCAACATGCAATCGTTAAAGTACCAATAAGTATTAGAAAGCTTTGTTGATGCAATATTTTCCGGTTTGGGAATCACATTAAGAAAGATTAAGGGGACATTTTAGAGTATTAAAAACTATGATTGAGAAGATTAACAAGGGACGAATATCTGATGTTGATATGTAATGTAAACTTGATATGATACTTTCCACACCAAAGCCTGATGACAAGCATTTTATTTTTTTATATGTGGAAGAATGATATAGGACCAAGAATCCGTTTTAAGTGTGTTTTGATTATTTTAACTTTTTAAGTATTTCGATTCTCTTTAAACACAATAAAAAAGTTATAACTATTCATTATCTAATAATTATCTCTAAGTATTTTTATTATATTTTATGATAGTTGAGTAGAATTATTGAGTTTTTATTATCCAATTTAATTTTGAGTATTTTATATTTTTTTAATGAGAGCAAATGATATTTATTATACAATATTTACTCTTTGAGTCTTTTAAGTCTTTTAACTCATTTAATTCTCTTTTAAAGGAGTAAAAGAGAATTATTTTGTTTATTTTACTAGTCTCCGTTTCTAGAACTATATATGAAGCTTATAGTATGTGTAATAAATACATTTAAGTTAAAAGAAATCAATAAAAACAAGCTTTTACTCAAATATATCTTTAACCATTATTGTGAGAAGTAAGTTTAGTTTATGCTTATTAAAGGCATTCCATTTATTTTGGGGTGAATCTCAATTCATACCTTTTTCTATCATCATCATCATCCTCTATTTGATTTCGTCTATGAGTCTTCTACAAACAACAACGAGTCAATCCAACATTATCCATCGCTACAGGCATTATCTAATCTATTTAAGCCGTGATTGTTCTCTAAATCAAATTAGAAATATGATTAATTAACAAAAAAATATATTTAATATTCTTAAAAATAAAACAGTACAATAGATTAATAGAACAAAAAATAAATATGTTTAGTATAATAAAATAGACAAACATGAATAAATAAAAAGATATTTAATACAATAAAAAATATAAAAACTAAGTCATCACATACCATTGTAATATTCGGAAATTATGGTGTTGCAGGAGGTACGATCTGTAGGTTTCGCTGGATGAGTCAAGCTTATCAACAAAAAAATGGTGAAAAACCGATTGCATCTGTAGTTTTTGAGTGATTTGTCGTAATTAGTCGTGTTGACGCGTTATCATTATATTTCATTTATAAGGTATTATAAAGTCTAAAGATCTTTACATGATGTACAATTCAACAAAGTCATTATGAATTTAGGTGTTCAAGTTCTCCAATATGATCGTACAATCTCCTTTGAGGTTCGCATGGTTAATGAGAAGAACTACCGACACCAAAACTGCTTGGCCCTTGCATCTTATCGTACCCGCATACCATCCACCATTGAGGAGTTAGAGATGCAACATACTTATTGGGTGACCAGACTAGATCCCTTACTTCAACTAAGGTTGATGATTCCAACAATATATCTCTTAATATTTTATAGATAACTTTCCTAATTATGAACCTTGCTGAACATGACAATCAACCCATAAACTAACATGTACCGCATTTTTCCTAAGGAAATGATTTAGTATCATCTCATAAGGTAGATATTGTCGACCACATGAATATTCCATATGTGTAATGATCAAAGTTGGTAAATTTATTTTGCGTCTCAACATTATGACACCAGTTATAAATGATTAAAGATTCAATATGACTGTATCTTTATTATTCATAGGAAATAATCAACCATTAACCAATTTTAGAGCTAATTTTTGAGCTCCTACCACATGTTTTCTACTAACATCAGGTCTATTCCTAAAGCCAAAAGTTTCATTGCCAACATTTGAAAAAGGTCTACCACTATTCATTATGTTCCTTGCTTCTTCCAGTGTGAAAGACTAATCATTAGGCCAAATATTTTAAAGATCATTTACGACCAATAAATATTCTCTTAAATTAGACATATATAAACCAAATTATTTTTGTAGGTTAAATGCATAAAATGTACGATTTTTATCATTAATAATGAAATACACGATTAGTCATCTACACACATTTATTTTCGTAATTGCGTAAAATTTCTCTATTATCTCAACATACAGTTTTCAATTATATGTGACATAATCTAACAAACCCAGCCCAACTCGACAAGATTATCAATTAGCACTTGGGCACCTTGGATGTCATTGAGCTCAGTAAAATCTAACCACATACCAGTGTTCATCGTATTTCTATTCGAAACATAAATGTCATAGTCGGGGCCATGTCAAGTCTGTTTCTCGATATCCTCATCTGATTGTCTTTATATTTGTACGTCTGGCCGTTTTATCTCTAGTTCTCGATTTGGATGCTTCATTGACGTATTTTTTTGGTATTTGTTTTCTAGTTTTAAGAGCCATTAAAAAGAAAAGAAAAACTTAAATATAATGTGTTTAATTGGGAATTTCGAAGAGTAGCTAGAGAGTGTGTTTATTTTGAAAAAAATAGTTGTGACTGATGATATTTATAGGTGAAGAACATTTGTAACCTTGAGAGAAAAAAAAACGATCGTCTGACACAACGGACACACATTGGCTCAAACGGCTAGCCACCAACTATATTCACTAGATGTTAGCTTGCATTTTCTCCAACGGCTAGGTAAATGTACATGTTGGCTAGCAATTGCTAAAACGAACGAGTTTTAGCCTAATCCGATACCTGTTTGCTCTAATGTTTTTTCAGAAATAGTCAGTGGATCGAATGCGAATCTGCCATCATAGGCGGGCACAGGTTATACATATTTTTAAAAAAATAGTTGTTGAAGCTAAACAAGCTTCCGTTTGGTGAAGCAGACGTACGTTTGGATCTAAATACTATTTATTTACGGTAGTTTTTCTTTATAAATAGAGAATAAACTCCTTCATTTTTCATTAATCATATTTTAAATAATCTTCTTCTTCCGAAATCTCTCAAACCAACTTCTATAATATCTCAAATCGACTTTTTTTTATAATCT
Organism: Limnanthes douglasii subsp. nivea; assembly: GCA_036936605.1. Taxonomy (NCBI): domain Eukaryota; kingdom Viridiplantae; phylum Streptophyta; class Magnoliopsida; order Brassicales; family Limnanthaceae; genus Limnanthes; species Limnanthes douglasii. The sequence goes on from JAUPFV010000173.1 coordinate 92,122, forward strand.
TCCATAATATTCTATAAAATTTCAAATTTGAACTATTCAAGGTTTCGTGGTGGTGGATCATTAATGATTATAAGTGCTTGATATACTATATTTATTCTTTTATTTATGTTATTATTTGATCAATTTTATATTATTTTAATTATCGTAATAGCACCAAAAAAGCGACCAAATGCTATTATCCAACCTTCCCAACCAATAAACATAATTTATTTTTTGTTTAATGGTGAAAATGTATATATGAATTATCTTTTAGATATTGATACACAAAATCCAACACTCAAACCAAATTCTTCATATCTTGACGACAATACTAGCACTAGTTCGAAGTCTATCAAGAAAACATCTTGAATATGAGACTACTTTAATGAGAGAGGGAACACCTGATTTTAGATCCTTCTAATTTTTTTGAATATGTTAATCAAATCATAGATTTGAATACCGTTATTATATTTGTTTTCAATGATAATACATATAGTGATGAAACCATGATATTTACCAGTGGTAGTGCACACACTCTTTCTTTTGTCGACTCTTGGAGATACTCGAATTGGATGAATATGTGGGTCAACCTAAAAGCCAAACGAATACCATATGACTCGATAAGATCAAGAGATATGAAGTATTTCCTTAACCAAAATGAACTCATTAATGATATAAGTCTTAGTTTGTAATGAAAAGTTTTTTTAACTAGTGATATAACAATATTTGTTGATTTTAATATCACGTGTGTTGTTTAGGTTGGATTGATCCTAGTTGGGTAATCTAAAGAAGAATTATGTATTTTCGTTTTATTTTTAACCATAATTTTATTGAAATTAAAGAGTTATTTTAGAGTCTATGTTTGATTTTAAAGCTACAAATAAAAACATGCCAATTTGTTTTGATATTGCATATACGAACGCTGCAACTATTGAAAGACTTCAATTCTATTACAAACCGAATTACCAAAAAATGTTTTATACTAGTTGTTTATGTCAGATACTTCAATTGTTTGCATATAATAAAATAATTACGACACCCAAAAATTATATCGAGCCTATTAAAAAAGACGGTCCTACTAGTCTCGAACTCATTTCCTAAACAATATGAATTAAACCTTCTTAAAAGAACTCCAAATGTGATCTTATTGGATGTTCTTATACCTTTTGGGCGATAAATTACATTGATCTATAATAATTTTAACACGTCTCATCCTAATACTGGTTTTAATTGGTGTTATTGTCTTGAACTAATACGTTTCCTACAGTTTTTAGAGATTTTAATCATATTTTTCATACGCAATATACTCTGACCATTCATTTGGATAAACATGGGGATATCAACGTATGTTGCTAAATAGTATCGAGATCGAAGAATAAATTGGAAATGTATTTAACATCCTATACGCTTATGTTATTGAGTGTATTTTTTTTATTTTAAAGGGCATGTTGTTTATTATATGTTGAGCTATTTTATGGACATATGAAACTTGCTAATAATAGAACATTTGATTACAATGTATATTATTGAGCTATTAAAACTTATATTTATGAAATGTATAATAATTATGTTGAGAAATACGGTAAAATAATTATAGTACATCCTCATATTTAGCTGGTAGTAATAGTACTGTCTGGAAAATAAAAATTAGGTCTCGTAATAACTACATGAAAACTAAAAGATAAAGTAGAACAACGACAAAAATAATTTCATACGATGTTAATGAACTGACCAAATATTTGCATATATAATATGATTTAAGTATGTATAATGATGATATCACTCTTGATATCTTGAAATGGTTGAAGTCTAATGAACCACAGGTCTTTATTCTTTGAGGTTAGCCGAGAAGGCTCTTTTGTTAACCAAGTCTAATATGACAAATGAATATGCGTTTAGCAAGCCAAGGCTGCCAACACAACTAAACGAATAAGACTCACTAGCGATGCACTTGAAGTATGTATTGCAGTCAATGACTAGTCTTCATTGACCCATCAGTAGCGATGCACAAATAAAATAGACGAGAATGAAAATGACATATTCGATTAACTAATTTATATTAAAGAATATATTGAGGATGAAACTGTTGAGGTCTGTGAGGATAAATAATGGCTTGAATCAAAACACCAAATTCTGGATGAAGTACATTTGTAATATAAGTTTATTAGTGAATTTTTAATAAAGTAGTTCTAATTAAAAACAATTGTACAACTCTTGGCCCGCAAAACAAAGTATAAATCGTGAAATGCTTATATCAATAAAATTAATTTTTATCCATCAATATCGTAATGTATCAACATTTACTTATACATTTATACTATGATTAGACTATGTTACAAATTGCTACTTATCACAATTGTTTTTACGAATTATCAAATAATAACAACTTATACAATAATTAAACTATAAGAATTATTTTATCACTAAAATATAATAACATTTGTAGTACTTATAATCCAACCATAATAATCAAAATATAATAATAAATCTATAATTATCTTACACTATTAAACTATAATAATCAAACTATGCAATCAAACTATAAAATATATAACAAATTGTTTTATCAAACAATAATAACACTTGTACTCCATGTGTTACAAAAATAGTACCAATTTTATTTTTTTCCATAAATATTACAAACTCGCTATTAAAATACCAAAATATTATAAGAAATATAAAATGAAAAATTCTTATAAGTAAAAAAAAAAGATATCACGTTATTCTTTTTATCGTAACTTTAGTCTGATTTTACCATTACTATAACCGTAACTAGAAGTGAATCATGTTAGGTCTTACCGTTCTCGTGAGGGGTGATGGACAAGATGGTGACCTTATCGCAATGGGACGGGACGAAATGAAAAATACATCGTGTCAAAACCGATCGTGCTTTACCGTTCTGTGACGGTATTATTACAAGACAATGTAACTTTATTGTTACCAGACAGATTTTCCACCCCTGAGCAAGCCAGATTAAAGATTTTATGGGAAAAATAATAGGCATCAATTAGCACAAGATAACGAGACTGATGAGATAAACCCTTGAATTTTCAACACATAAACATAAAAAAATAAGGGAACAAGACCAAGAGCATCAATTAGCACAAGATAACGATAACAAAGAAAAACAATTTTAGATGTGTCATCCTACCTCTTTGGCTTAATAACTACGAAATCCATTAACTGGAAGTAGTCAGGATTATCAAAATATACAAATGCTAAACCAATCAGCTGAATCAACAACAAGTTCCTCCATAGTCCAGATTTTAGCTGAATCAAACAAGGTCTGAGAATAACTAGGAGGCACCAACAAATCAATTAGCGGTCAATCCTAGTAATCATCAATATTAGAAACCTCCAACACATCTATTATATCAATAATAGTCTACCTAAACATGTAGCAAAGTATCCAATAGTTTTGGCATATGTCAACAAAAGTTGTCCATATAAGCCTCCTTTAACTTACCTGAGACGACAATTCCCACCAGCCAATCCTCCCACCAATCAAATCAATAATAAATTGTATCAAAATTAAAAAAACTATAGTTGTGGAAACTAGTCAACCTTTAAGTATTCCATATGAATAGCAAAAACCTTCGGATGAAAAAGATAACAAACCCGATTAACAAAATCCTTTTATAAAAATGTTATACAAAAGCAAGACGTTGCAGGAAGGTTACGAAAAAATAAGATGTTTTACAAAGACTAACCAAATAATTTATAGAAATAGGAGACTACGACATTCAATATGAACTAAGAATTTCCTTACATAATTTTATCCTGGAAGACCCATCTTTTCAAAATAAAAAATAGAATCCACATGGAAAGTAAAAATTAAAAGAGGAAGCAAGAATTATGGTTTTTGAAGGAAACCATCAAGTTTGGTTTTCCCGCTTTCAATAATGAGTCATAATATGTAACGACCATGGCAGTACTACGACTGACTAGAATATGTGGAGGTAAACAAGGATAATTACTTACAAATTCATAACTTATACTCGACCATGTATTGAGCCATGTTGAAGCAAAGAAAGACAACATCATTCAATACCTGAATGAGTTTTAGTGTGATACATCCCTCTTTAAACATGTGAATTTTGAGCAAGTACTAAGAGCGCAAAATATTGGAGTTGATTGATAAGTAAAAATCCTTAATAAACACCACTAATGGCTAAAAAAATAGAATAACTCAAGAAAGAAGAAAATATAGAGTTTTCTCTCAATTATAACTAACATAACCATTCATAATGAGGCCAAAACCTTTATTTATAATGCGATATAAACCTAATATTAATTCTATCGATGAATGACACATGACTTTATATCCACACATAATTCATTTAAACTAAAAATAATTACAAATATTACAAATATAATATCTAACTACATACGAGTATTCTAGTATTATTGAATAATGTCTTAGATAGTTTTATAAGGATCTTAAATATTCTTAATATCTCAGATCTTATTTTATTAGCTTGACTTGGACTTCATATTAGAGTTATCTTTATCTTAATGATTGGTTCTCTCCAGTTCCTCTTTATATTAGGATCGTCCAAGTACTTATGATATTTTTCATTTTCAGTCTTCGTCTTTCCTAGTTAGCCCATCTTGAACTTGTGTTCAACTTGCTAAATAATCATATTCCTTAGATTTATATATTTATTTCTTTAGGGTCGTATTTATATATAGGTCGTTATAATATCTCATACAAAGTTTTTTAATCAGGATTGAGCTATTTTTTTAGCGTATGGGTTTTCATCTTACCGTTTCTTACTTTTAAGGTCATCTTTAATGATATATATTACAACCTCATATTTGTGAATGACATTTACCTCTAGAATTAGGTTGTACGACCCATAGATAAATATGGACTTTTTAAGTATAATATTAGGATTAAGGATTACAAAACAAGGGAAAAGTCACGACATAATAAGAATAACTCCCCCGAATGTTTTAAGTATAATTATTATAATTAAAAATTAAATGACATAGTAAGGACCATTTGGTTATTTAAACTATTAATCTATATCTCTCGTTTTTCCTTTCTGGCTTATGTAGTGCTTACATCATAAATACCCACCTATTTACTTTATTAAACAAGTCTAATCAAGAAATGAGAGACAAACGTTCTTGTGAATCTATCTAGCATATTAGAGAAAATGAGAAGCTAACCAATGATGTAAAGAATGAAGATACTATTACTACTAAAGATGGCGAGGAAGGTATAATTGCATGATGACGCGAGTGCGGGTGTTGCAGACACTGACACACGGTATAACTGATCCACATGACAAACATATTGATACTGCCTTAGAAACTAACCTTGTTTAAGAGAGTTAACCTTGTCTTCATCACTTTTGAAACTTATTTGTCTTTTCTTATCCACCATAATTGTTTTTTCGGGTGTTCCCTAACTATTTAATGATACTTGGTTTTCGTAATTTAAATTTGGATTTACTTTGCACTACTTAAATATTTTAACTTTATATAGGATTTTTAATTCATATCATTTATCCTTACTTTTGGCTTTATACGCTGTTAGTAAGAGATACTCATAAAGTTATTTAATAACTTATTATTTCTTTGTTGCTTTGCTATTTGATTGTATATCATTTTGGATCGTCAAAATAGTTATTAGTGCATATTTTTACATTTTACAATCATTTAGTATATGTTTCACGACTCACAAATATATTGGTTTATGTTTTTCATTAAGTAATTTTTGTTAACACTATTCCGATATTTATAAATATATATAAGAAATGGTATGAAAAATATTTTGTTATATGTTTCTCAATTCAAGATCCTTATTCACAACTTAAAAACGTCTAGTAATAAAATATAAACAATTACATCAATTATATAATACCTCTTCACATGATTGTTGATGATTAACCACCAACCCACAACGACTACTGTTACAATTCATCTTCTAGATGGAATATGTTTCTTCTTAGGTTTCCTTTTATTTTTTTTAAATTTGGTGGACAAATAGCGGGAGATTCAGTATAACCAGACGTTTGATCAAAATTACTTGATGCAGGGTTGCACTTTGAGTAAGTTGTCTTATAAGAACTTGATTAATATTATGGCAGGTATGCACTTCCTAATAAGGTATTCCAACCTTGACACTTCACATAGGGTCTTTATATTTTACTCATAAGTAAAATCATAATATTTTCAGTTAATTCTAATAGAGATAATATCAATATCAACATTTGCCTCTTATTCCAAATATTATAAGAATGATTTTGTCTCTGAGTAAGCTTTTTTACATTTAACTAACTAAAATGAATTATAAAATTTCCTGGATCATTTCATCTTCGTATTCTGAGTTATATCATTGCTTCATGATCCTACTTCATTTGTATTGATTTGCGGTCAATCTGATATTTAGATAACCTATTTTACTTTCTGAAACATTAGATAAGAAAATCATTTGTTTCTGCAATGATGTAGAAGGCTAGTAAGGATTAAGATCCTACTTAGCTTGTTATTAGCATAAAATATCATGAGATATTAGAAATATCATCAATATTTTTACGAACGTAACTCATACCAAATTTGTTTTCTCTTAACATCTTTTAGCTTCTTATTAAGTAATATTTTGAAACCCCGATTTACCTATGCTTTGTGTTTTGTAGGCGAAGTAGTCAAACTACATATGCGCTCTTTGTCAGGGGTAGTATACTCAGAGGCTAAATTGACGTAGTCAGATGAGCTAATGAAATTGAAGCATGTTTTTAAATCTTCAATAGTCTCAATGACTTTAGTTTCATAGGGATGATGTTTGTCTTTATTATTATTAAAATTATGGTTCTTTTAGTGGCTCAAAGCATTTTTGAAATTTTCTCTGACTTCATTTTTTCAATACAGGGATGGTGGAAGACTAAAACTAATACATGCTCATATAATTCATCTTTACTTTTAGCTATCGTTGCTTGCTTACCATCTGTGAACAAGGTACTTGTTAATAATATTTGCATTGCTTTTGAACTTTATGAGTCATTGATCTAATTGATGTTACTACTTGCTCCTTTTAGGCATAAGCTCATTGAGTCCATTGTTTCTAGATTACGACCGATGCTTGCGCGCTCTGTTGAATTTGCGTAGCTAATTCAGACCCCTCAGTTTATTCTATCAGTATCTGCTTTTCCACCTGAGCCAGAAGGGCGGAAAAAGTAAAAGCTTGCTTTTTAGTGACCGTTTGCTTCATCGGTCCTGAGAGCAACCCTAAGCGATACGCTGTTAGTGCCACGTTCTCTTTGCAATGATCCAGGTTGGTCTTAGCATCAATAAAATGCCTGGTGTAATCCCTGATGCTCTCTCCCAGCTTCTGCTTATAGTTCATGATTGTATCTCTGTTGGCTCGGAAACTTTTACTTCCCACAAAGTGCTGACGGAACATCGTCCAAAACATCCCGAAGTTTTTAATACAACCCTGTGGTAGTCGGTTCTACCACTTAGACGCCCGATCCCTGAAGGTCATCGAAAATGCCTGACATAATAACTTATCATCGTTATCGAAACTCAACATAAAGTTCTTGAAAGCTTCCAAATGATTGTCCGGATCCCTCTTACCGTCATACTTATCTAATTTGGAAATGTCAAACCTCTTCGGGAGATGTCCCGATAATATTTCGTCGGACAACGGGGAAGCCCTCCAATTCATTACGAACCCGAATGCTCCGCCTCCAAGCCCCTCGGTCTGAATCCCATATAGACCTTCATCTCCTGGGTTGATGAACTGGCTGGTGACACGGTACCCCTGGTTCTGGCTATTTGATGGTTGCCACTGGACCTGAGGTAGAACTACCCACTCCTCTCTACTTCCTGTTTGCATCTCTTCTTTTTCGAACGACACTGGCGTTCTTTTCTCAACGCTACCCTTCGTAAATTTGGGAGAGTCAGAACGAGGTGCCCAATTCCGTCGGGCATTTCTTTTCTGCGCTCGCTTGTTTAGCCTTTCCTTACACCGGTACTCTCTTCCCGATGAGTCATCTGAAGTGTAATCAGCAGAGATCCTCCGGTCATCCTTCGGGTATTGCTCTGCTCTTCCATCCTGTCTGTCCTCCGGGCGAGGTTCCCGATAATATCAAACTGGTCGGGCATCGATACGAGGATCAACAGTCAGGTAGCCTTTGCCGCGGTTGTCTATGACTGGTTCATTCCCCTTTCCTTCCTGAGCTCTTTTGTCGTCTAGTGCCCGCTTCTTTTCATGATAAGGGTCGACCGCTTGTCCCGACCCTGCGCGTAGTACTCCCGACCCGGAGCTTCCTCGCCTTCAGACATCGAAACGGATCGGGCTACTTCTCTCCCGACCCTCTCTTCGACTGCTTCGTCATTTATTCAATTGTTCCACCTACCAAAAATAATGGGCTCCCTTTTATAGTGAGGAAGGGTGGACCTGTTTATTTCCTTGGTGGTCTTGTTTTATTTCACTTTTAGTCCTTTACCAAATACTTTGTTTACAAATGGTCTTCTAATAAACGATAAATACAATAATAGGCATATTTATCTTCTTCTATTCACAATTGACTTCTTTTCCATTAAGGTCGGCCAATTACTCCCTCATCAAAAATCACATATCGGATGATATTACTTCCGTTGGCAAAGGGGAAACATAACTCAATCAGTAATGCCGTTTTTCTTGTTTTTTAGGATTTTGAAAAATAATTTTTAACTATATATATATACCGATTTTTAAAATGAGGAAAACCAATTAGGAGAGAAACTTGTGATCATAATAGTGTAAGGAGGGTGAGTATATAATAACAACAATAATGACAAATAATAAAAAGATAAAAAAAGGTATATATAGAAGGAGATTTGGTTTATTTAAGATTTTGCAAATGAGTTTCTTTATTAAAAAGCTAAATAAATTGCAGGTATATATAAAAAGGGGGAGAAATCATAATACATAATTTATTTTATTCATCATGGCATACATAGATTAGATTAAAGAAGGATCTCCATAATGATTATTATAGAACTACGTACATATATGAGATAGATGCATTTTAAAAGAAGAGGGATGCCGTTTGTTTAAACGGCCGATAAAAGAGTCTCCGACCCAATTTTGGTTGCCCCGAGGAATCGTGTGAACCACTTGGCGGAGTCTTTAGGACGTCTATCGGTTAAATTGTTGAAATTGACATAGTTCATTCCGAAGCGGACAGTATGACCCAGGCCAAATTCGTAGTTGTCCAGCAATGACCATACGAAATAGCCTTTCACTCTAGAACCGTTCCTGCATGCAGGTACGTACGTAGGAGGATTATGGGACAAACAAATGAAGAAGCCATTAATTTGACCATATACAAGTACATTAAAATTAGTTAGAGAAGTTACTCTATAGCTGATCGCATGAAACATAGATGACTACAATGATAGTCGATCCTTTTCCTATCAGCAAGGGTCTCCGTCAGAGTTACATTGCTTGAGTCACTGAACCCTGCAGTATCATTTTTCTTCCATTACTTAATTTTATTTCCTTTCTGTTGGATATATATATATATATATATATATATAGAAAGTAGAGTATATATAGATACCATTCTCTGTGACATAAATTAAGGGATTCTTGTACTTGTCTTTCACATACGTCAAGATTTCTTTGAAACCCTTAGGATAATAAGCAAAATTTGCTGCCTGCAATTTGCGGATAACTCTAGTGATATATACATAGATTATAGATAAGATAAAATAAGGATTATATATATTGAAAGAAAAGATGCATGGTTTGAATTTGAAACCTTTGGTCCAATTGGTTTTCCATCACGTTCACCTACAAAAAGTAATTAAGTCTGTTTGGTTAGTCCTTATTACTTACTTAAGTTGTTGAAATTGAGCATACTGATCGAATTAATACTAATACTAACTCGAGAGATTAACGTGAGGATCTGTCATAGCATTCGGGGTCTCTGGATCCGGGTTTGATGAATTAACATACTGAGTGAAATAATAGTTCAAACCCAGAAAATCTAGTGATCCCTTAACTAGTCTGGACTCTTCTGCTGTGAAATTTGGCAATCGGCTTCCGACAAGTTCTTTCATGATTTTTGGATAGTCACCAAAGGTAAATGGATCCATCCACCTGCACAAAAATTTAATTAGGTGAGATATTATAGGGGTGCATGTCGAATCGAGTATCTATATATTATATATATTTTATTGTTTGTCGGTAGAAAAATATACCATCCCACCACAAAATCAAGGGCTCGCTGTACAGCTTTCTTGTCTTCCTCAGAATTTTCATTATACGGAAGAAACCATCTGGTTATCAGCGTGGCTCCTACGAAGCCTCCTTGGTGCTGAAAATTAAGAATGAAAGCTTTTAAGATATATAAGATAGATGAAATATATAGTAATTAATTAATTAATTAAAGATGCAGGTATTGAAATTTATACTGACATGATATTTTTGCCTGTACAAGTTTACAACCCTGGCGTGAGCAAGAATTAGATTATGTGCCACAAGATAGGGCTCTTTTGCTGAGTCGCCTTCGTCACAAAATTTCCTGTTCGAACAACGACCGGGTGCATCTACTCCCATTGCATAAGCTCTTGTGGGAAGTGTATACGGTTGATTCAATGTGATCCAGTGCTTAACTCTGTCTCCAAACCTTTGGAAGCAGAGCTCGGCAAAATCTTGATAGTCATCCCTACGTTGCATCCGTTTCTTAATACCGAAACTTTAACCAGCAAATTAACTCTACACACACTAATTTAATTTAAAAGGGCACATGACTCACAGGATCTTAGGGCTTACAAACCCTCCATATTCGTCGTCTAAAGCCTGAGGAAGATCCCAATGGAAGATTGTGACAAATGGCTGTATGCCTACGTTAGTTAAAACATTAATGCTGTTAAGTTTAATTTGCATCTTCTATGTATATATATAAATAAAAGATATGAGATACCATTCCTGAGAAGCTCATTAATGAGCTCGTTGTAGTAAACAACTCCTTTTTCGTTCACTCCTCTACTTAGCTTTCCTCCTGCAAATGAGAAATTGATCATATCTTTTAACAACATGATATGGAATGGATTTATTATGAGAAAAACCCTTAAAATGAAAACATTATTTATATATATCAAACATTATTGTTAACTTACTTGGTAGCACTCTTGACCATGCGATGGAGAGTCGGTAAGCATTTACCCCCATGCTTTTCATCAGTGAAATATCATTCTGCATGATCCATATATATATGTTAACCAAAGAAGAGAATTAATAATTAATATATATATATATAATAAAAAGAAATTATGATACCTTGAAATGATGAGTCGAGTTAGTACCTACGTCACCGTTGCTACGGTCTGTAGTCTTTTCTGTTGTATCAAGATATATGTTTCAGATTCAAAGATGATGGAGTTAATGAATAGTACTGAGGCGAGGCTGGTTATAATATATATTATGTACGTATGTGTTGTTGATTCTCAACTATATATATATACATATATATATATATATATTTAAAAAAATACACTTTGTACATATGGAAATTAAGATACCAGGATATCTATGAGTGAAGGTGTCCCATATATTGAGTCCTCTGCCTGAAGCACCCTCAATCTGTAAAACTCAAAACTTAAATGTATGTATGTATAATTTTGAAATATTAATCACAAAACAAAATCAAAACCAAAACCAAAACCAAATATATGCATGTATGTGTTAGTTAGATAGTTAGAGTTACTTGGTAAGCTGAGGTCGCAGTGCCAAAATAAAAGTCTTTATCGAAAAAACTACTATTAAAAGCAGCAGTTATATGGCAGCCGAATGGAGGTTGCTCTCGGCAGGAGATTTGTTGATGAGCAAGCTGCTGCATGGATCCATGGGAAGGTGATGAGCAAGAAAGAAGAAGAGAAAGCAAGAAGCAGTAAACGTAGTAATAATAGTTATAGTTAAGGTTAGCTTGAGCTGCCATTTGTTGTATAAGCTGCTATTCTATTCTGGTTCAGTTCCTACCCATTAGCCATTAGGTTAGGGCTTTATATAGAAAACTTGTGCCACACATTTAATTTAATTAATTCCATAGAAAGCATGCATTCCATGCATGCTACCACAGGTGTCTTTCAACTACGAAACAGCATGTGACTTCTATTGGAAATTATTTATGTTTGCAGATGTTGCTGGAAACATTTAATAATAGCCACCTAGGTTAGGTTGTATACATGATATAATTACCAAAACCAAAACCTAAACCTAAACCAAAACTCAAAAAATAAAAATAAAAATAAAAATAAAAATAAGCTGTATATTTATTGTAATGTCATTAAATGAATTGGTGAGTATCCCATGAAGAAACATCCTAATTACGAAGACAAAAATCTTTGCATTTGCATGCCTCCGTGTCTAACTTTAGAATTCCTGACTCATTCTCATACTTCACGGTTCTACCATGCACTGTGTATGCAATTCACGGTTCTCTCAAAACTACCAAAAATAAATAAAATATAACTGCTTTTATTTTCTCTTTCCATTATTAATATTTTTATTTTTTCCTTTTTCTTTTTATATGTTCAACCCAAATACCACACCTTTCTGCATTTTCACATTTTCAAAGTTACAAATTTTTATAATTCCCTTTCTATTAATTACATATAAACTGGTTCTCGCGTTAAAATTATTTTAAAATAAATAAATTCTGCAATATAGCAGATATTCTTTTTATATAATGTACATTATTATTATTATTATCTTTAAAGTTTTTTTATTTTTTATTTTTCAGTAATTGCGCCTTTTTCGAGGTAACACCGACCCTCGTTATTTATAATTTCAGTTTTGTATTCAAAACATTCTATTAGATGTCTTAAATACCACATATTATGGTCAGGGCTACTCCTTCGTTCAAAATATTGTACTTCTCTTACCTCGAGGTCCGACTAATAAAATATCAAATTATTTTTGAATTATCATTTCCTATCCTACAAAGTTAAGTTACCAATAGATACTTAATCAATCAAGAGTAACCTCTCTACACAAATAACACCACAAAAAGAGTAATTTAATGTTTTCCTCCTATTTCTCTCTCTAACAAAAACGATGATACTTTCAATTTCTCTACATTCGCAACTGTTAGGAGAACAAGCGCAACCCCGTCATTGATGATCTCCACACCCATAAATACTCTCTAACGTCTTTCACATTTATAAACAAGCACGGTCCAGACCACAACTTTCACCTCTATGTTCTATTGCTTTTCTCACAAATCGGAACTCTCTCGCGATGCTAACATGTGCTTATAGTTCTCTTTAATTTTTTATGACATTTTATTAGGTTTTAGGGTTTTTACGATGATTCGTTAGTTTTAAGGTTTCAATTTTTTGAAATTCATTGTAATATGATTAAAAAAAAAGGATAAAACTAGGTTTTTAATTTTGTAGCACCTTGTTGCTGTACCCGTTTATTAAACTAGTTAAAAATTAGGGTTTTAAGCTGTTCTGCGAGTCCGTTTTAGTTTCAGGGTTTGTGCAATATTCACTTAATTAATGTCTCGCATTGCGTAATTCACTAATCGCACTTCATTTCATACTTATTTTTCATCTCATACGTTACAACTTGCATATTTTTATGCATGTATCACATTTTGTATCTCGTAATTGTGCTCGATGCATGTATTTCACATTTTACGACTCCCTCTTATATGATGCATTAATTTCATATTTTTGGATTCACAATTGCATTGTACTTATGTCTTGCAATTTTAAAAGATTTTTTACACGTTTTTCAGTTTGCAACTATATTGGAGCATGTTCGAATGTAATTCATTGAAATCATGTTTCGCCTTTTTTAATTAAATCAGTATTCAAATCTTTGAAAAATAAATTTTGGGTTTAAAAGAGCACTCGTTCAAAGATTGTGCGGAAGAATGGAGTAATTAACGGATTAAAGATAATTTAAAAGATTGAATAAATTATGGTGGGAATGAGGTGGAAGAAGTTGGAGGGAGGATATAACATGAACAACCAAATGATACTGGTAATGATGCGGAACACCTGAAAAAACAGAAGCTTAGTTAGAGAAAAAAAACTACAAACTCTAGTTCTACAGACGTAAAAGAGACACCAATAGGTTCGAAGTTATACCGAGCAAAAAGAAAAACTACTACGCGTAAAATAAAATATTTATAAATTACGGCTACAAAACAAAGAGATAAAAAATAATGATCAATTACCATATTTTAGTTCCTTATTATTTTAATGCATGTTTCACATTATGTAACTCGGAAATAATTCAATGCAAGATTTGTATTTCTCATATTTATCTAAAAGATGTTTTGTATTTTAACAATTCATTTGAAGAATGTTTCACAGTTTCCATTTTATTTAAAGGAATTGTTTGTATTTTGATCCGTATATTTTGAATATTTTTTAGTCGAAGCATCATGTCGCAAACGCAATCACAAATATTGGATTGAACAAACACTCTTAAGATAGATAACCTCATTTTGCAAAATATTTTAGAGATAAGGAATGAAAGTAAGAGACTAAATGATGAGTTCATTAGATGATCAACCGTAAATGCTGCAATTCACATTTATGCTTAAAACCTGTTTTTCAGATTTCATAAGATACATTATGCTTAAAACATGTTTCGTATTTAACGTACCATTCCGTTCCCTTATGTTGCAATTTTGTAATTGCGTTTACGATATAAAGAATACCAATTCCAAACGATAAACACCGACCTGCATCAAATGTAATAAATTGAATTGGTGGAAAAACTAATCATGGAAATAATATGACCACGTAATATTTGAACATATTAGAAAATGTGTGAATATTCTGGTGCATAATGAAACAAAACCTTTTGTTGACGTAAAAAAAATATCAATTGATTAGTAATGATTACAAGAGGATCAAAATACGATGCTCATGTTGTATGACCACCTTCATCAACAACGTTCTTTGTTATTGTGTGTAACAACATGGAGTTAGGTAATGATGAACAACTTCGCAATAAACTTACACTATTCCATTTTTGCAACTCGAAATTGTATTACTACATATTTCACAACTCGCAATTAAATTATTTTACAACTCTCCATTGAATTACAATATGTTTCCATTTCTGCACTAATAAGTGAATTCTTATACATGTTCCACAATTGCTAATTGTTTTGATGAATGTCTCACAACTCTCAATTGTCTTAATGCAATTTATAAATATTTATATCTACTAATATCCTTTCCAACTGTAGATTTTATATACCTCCCACTCATTATGATGCAACCCTAGTATATATGCTGAACATCCTTATTTATTTCAATATCTATATAGGAATCATAAACATACCATTGTTCCTAAAAATTATGTGAATGTAGACATCCATCAATACAGGAGAAGATATTTCACAAATGGTTGAAAATGTATACGACAAAATGGATGAACATACCACTTTTATTGTCATTAAAATCTAGACTGATGCACCAAAATAGAAGCAATTATTGTACATTAATGGTGATGGACGTCGATAATGTTACCGTGATGAAACCCTAGCATATATGGTTAAGGAACTAACAAGTTCTACCACAGTAAAGCCTTCAGTGTTTTAGTCAAGAAAGAGATAAGCCAAAAAAGATCCATTTATTCGTAGATAGGTCTTCCCTATTTATAATACAAAGATTAGTGGCAGTTACAGATGTTCGCTCTTTAAGCGCCACTATCCTACTAACATCACTATACCTATAATCGTGGAACAAATAACTAACACGGTTTGACTCAAGGGTCAAAACGTGCGCTTACATAACAAGTAATAAAACGCTAAGTCTAATCTACTTTAAGCCGAGCTAAGCTTCACTTTAAACGCAATCAGGTCTGCAAAGCTCGAGCTCACTGGTCACATACTCAGCTTATCCTCTTTAGGTCCTCACTCAATCTTGATCATCTGTTCATCGCGTTCCCAATCCAGTCGATCAACTCTTTCCCTAATGTCTTCGAGCTTAACTTGTTCTTGAGTTCATCAATGCTGTATTTGTCTTCGAGCTCGGTCTTATGAGGAGCTCGATATGCCTTTAAGCTCACCAATGACATATTTATCCTCGATCTCGTTCTCACTTTGAGTTCGTCCATGCTATTCTTCGAGCTCACCAACACTGTATAGCTCGCCCTTTTCTTCATTGCTTGTCATAATCCAAGCTCGTAGTACTCCTGCTCGTGCTCGTACTGATTTCAACATCTATGAATCATAAACATACCATTGTTCCTATAAATTATGTGAATGTAGACATCCATCAATACAGGAGAAGATATTTCACAAATGGTTGAAAATGTATACGGCAAAATGGATGAACATACCACTTTTATCATCATTAAAATCCGGACTCATGTACCAAAATAGAATCAATTATTCTACATTAATGGTGATGGACGTCGATAATGTTACGATATACAACTTTATCCCATAGATTCCAAATTCAAAATACATAGCTGATAAAAAATAGAACTAAAATTGGTAATTTTTACAGTATTTCACAATTTGTTTCTAGTTTTACATATAAGCGACATCTAAACGCAGTTTCGTAACTAAACATAAACATGTTTTGTTATTTAAAATTGACATCAAAAATTGTTTTACATTTTCGTTTAAGCCTTGTTTAACATTTTATAAATACATACTATAGTTTATTTTGCATTTTCTATACATATTATACCTTTTGCATTTATATATATAGATTCGAAATGTTTCATAATTTATATATACATGTATTTGATAAACCTCTTATTCTAACAAATATATAACTATGTTAACTTATCGAAATAAAAATTATAGACCAAAAACCAAGGATGAAGTATATATATTCACGACGTATTCCATAACAACAAATATTTCGACTATAAGGTATTTGTATGGGAGTATGCTAGAAATATTTTTCAAAATTGTAAAATTAGGAGCTCGTATGACGATAACATTAGCAAAGTCAAAAGAGTTTGACATTTTTTTATCTCTTTCTCAATAAAGTCAACCTAACATAGTAATTTTAGTAATTAATACAGTAAAATTAAAGAAAAAGATGTTGAATATTTTTTTTACATTACTTGTTTTGCAATCGGTTGTTTTCAAAATTGTGAATGTTTGACAACATATAATACGAACGTATTTTTCAATTCGGAACACGTAATTATTTTGGTACATGTTTGACATTTTATACGTTCAAGTGCATACTGAACCTTCACAATTTATTTAGTTCATGTTTTGCAATTCGTAACTGTATTGGTGCATGTTTTTCATTGCGCAATTGTTGTTAATACATGTTTCATAAATGCTTTAAATATCGTTCATAAAATGTTTCTCAATTCAAAATATATATTCAAACTTTAGATAAAATATTAACAAATTACATCGATTTAAGAAGACTTCAACTAATTGTACATTAACCACTATCGCATAACGACTACGCGGTTATATTTTCGAATTAAAATTTCTCTTCTAGATAGAATATGTTTTTTTATCTATCCGTGATCCTTTTCAATTTCGGTGGACGAATTAACGGAGATTCGGTATAACCAAACGTTTCATCGAAAATACTTGATGAACGTATGCGCTTTTGATAAGTTGTCTTATAAGAACTCGTGTAATTGTATGAGTACTCCACCTAATGTTGAACGATTTTGTTGAATCTTACGTATGGAAGCCAAATGAGGGGTGCGTGGTAAACATTTAATTTGCCACACACCACAAAGAGATTTAATTTAACGAACTAATTCGACATTGACTTTTAGCCTCTTCTCGAATTCGCGATATAATTCAGTACGTAGTCGAAACTTATATTTTACTCGTGAAGTCATAATATTTTCAATTAATTCCAACATACGAAGACAATAAAATATGTTGATTTGATGACTAAATAGTTCCGCCAAACTAGAAACCATAAAACCGTATCGTTTACCTTTAATTAACGCCCATCAATATGTTTTAGAAGTTGAGCTTTCCAAACCATTAGAAAAGTTCGTTTTTATAAATTGTTCAATATATCGAACATGTTTGGAATAGAGGCATAAACAGATTGTTTTAATTTTTAAAACACGTTTGTCCTAAACATTTTAGTTGTAAGAATAAATATACATTCAAAATGACATATCGGATGAAATTACTTACGTTAGCAAAGGAGAAACATAACTCGATCACTAATGCCGTATTTGTTTTTAGGATTTTGAAAAATAATTTGAAATAATACATATATACCGGTTTTTAAAACGAGGAAAACCAATTAGGAGAGAAACGTGTGATCATAAAAGTGTTAGGATGGCTAGTATATAATAACAATAATAATAAGAAGATACATAGAAGGAGATTTGGTTTATTTAAGATTTTGCAAATGAGTTTCTTTATTAAAAAGCTAAATAAATTGCAGGTATATATAAAAAGGGGGAGAAATCATAATACATAATTTATTTTATTCATCATGGCATACATAGATTAGATTAAAGAAGGATCTCCATAATGATTATTATAGAACTACGTACATATATGAGATAGATGCATTTTAAAAGAAGAGGGATGCCGTTTGTTTAAACGGCCGATAAAAGAGTCTCCGACCCAATTTTGGTTGCCCCGAGGAATCGTGTGAACCACTTGGCGGAGTCTTTAGGACGTCTATCGGTTAAATTGTTGAAATTGACATAGTTCATTCCGAAGCGGACAGTATGACCCAGGCCAAATTCGTAGTTGTCCAGCAATGACCATACGAAATAGCCTTTCACTCTAGAACCGTTCCTGCATGCAGGTACGTACGTAGGAGGATTATGGGACAAACAAATGAAGAAGCCATTAATTTGACCATATACAAGTACATTAAAATTAGTTAGAGAAGTTACTCTATAGCTGATCGCATGAAACATAGATGACTACAATGATAGTCGATCCTTTTCCTATCAGCAAGGGTCTCCGTCAGAGTTACATTGCTTGAGTCACTGAACCCTGCAGTATCATTTTTCTTCCATTACTTAATTTTATTTCCTTTCTGTTGGATATATATATATATATATATATATATATATAGAAAGTAGAGTATATATAGATACCATTCTCTGTGACATAAATTAAGGGATTCTTGTACTTGTCTTTCACATACGTCAAGATTTCTTTGAAACCCTTAGGATAATAAGCAAAATTTGCTGCCTGCAATTTGCGGATAACTCTAGTGATATATACATAGATTATAGATAAGATAAAATAAGGATTATATATATTGAAAGAAAAGATGCATGGTTTGAATTTGAAACCTTTGGTCCAATTGGTTTTCCATCACGTTCACCTACAAAAAGTAATTAAGTCTGTTTGGTTAGTCCTTATTACTTACTTAAGTTGTTGAAATTGAGCATACTGATCGAATTAATACTAATACTAACTCGAGAGATTAACGTGAGGATCTGTCATAGCATTCGGGGTCTCTGGATCCGGGTTTGATGAATTAACATACTGAGTGAAATAATAGTTCAAACCCAGAAAATCTAGTGATCCCTTAACTAGTCTGGACTCTTCTGCTGTGAAATTTGGCAATCGGCTTCCGACAAGTTCTTTCATGATTTTTGGATAGTCACCAAAGGTAAATGGATCCATCCACCTGCACAAAAATTTAATTAGGTGAGATATTATAGGGGTGCATGTCGAATCGAGTATCTATATATTATATATATTTTATTGTTTGTCGGTAGAAAAATATACCATCCCACCACAAAATCAAGGGCTCGCTGTACAGCTTTCTTGTCTTCCTCAGAATTTTCATTATACGGAAGAAACCATCTGGTTATCAGCGTGGCTCCTACGAAGCCTCCTTGGTGCTGAAAATTAAGAATGAAAGCTTTTAAGATATATAAGATAGATGAAATATATAGTAATTAATTAATTAATTAAAGATGCAGGTATTGAAATTTATACTGACATGATATTTTTGCCTGTACAAGTTTACAACCCTGGCGTGAGCAAGAATTAGATTATGTGCCACAAGATAGGGCTCTTTTGCTGAGTCGCCTTCGTCACAAAATTTCCTGTTCGAACAACGACCGGGTGCATCTACTCCCATTGCATAAGCTCTTGTGGGAAGTGTATACGGTTGATTCAATGTGATCCAGTGCTTAACTCTGTCTCCAAACCTTTGGAAGCAGAGCTCGGCAAAATCTTGATAGTCATCCCTACGTTGCATCCGTTTCTTAATACCGAAACTTTAACCAGCAAATTAACTCTACACACACTAATTTAATTTAAAAGGGCACATGACTCACAGGATCTTAGGGCTTACAAACCCTCCATATTCGTCGTCTAAAGCCTGAGGAAGATCCCAATGGAAGATTGTGACAAATGGCTGTATGCCTACGTTAGTTAAAACATTAATGCTGTTAAGTTTAATTTGCATCTTCTATGTATATATATAAATAAAAGATATGAGATACCATTCCTGAGAAGCTCATTAATGAGCTCGTTGTAGTAAACAACTCCTTTTTCGTTCACTCCTCTACTTAGCTTTCCTCCTGCAAATGAGAAATTGATCATATCTTTTAACAACATGATATGGAATGGATTTATTATGAGAAAAACCCTTAAAATGAAAACATTATTTATATATATCAAACATTATTGTTAACTTACTTGGTAGCACTCTTGACCATGCGATGGAGAGTCGGTAAGCATTTACCCCCATGCTTTTCATCAGTGAAATATCATTCTGCATGATCCATATATATATGTTAACCAAAGAAGAGAATTAATAATTAATATATATATATATAATAAAAAGAAATTATGATACCTTGAAATGATGAGTCGAGTTAGTACCTACGTCACCGTTGCTACGGTCTGTAGTCTTTTCTGTTGTATCAAGATATATGTTTCAGATTCAAAGATGATGGAGTTAATGAATAGTACTGAGGCGAGGCTGGTTATAATATATATTATGTACGTATGTGTTGTTGATTCTCAACTATATATATATACATATATATATATATATATATATTAAAAAAAATACACTTTGTACATATGGAAATTAAGATACCAGGATATCTATGAGTGAAGGTGTCCCATATATTGAGTCCTCTGCCTGAAGCACCCTCAATCTGTAAAACTCAAAACTTAAATGTATGTATGTATAATTTTGAAATATTAATCACAAAACAAAATCAAAACCAAAACCAAAACCAAATATATGCATGTATGTGTTAGTTAGATAGTTAGAGTTACTTGGTAAGCTGAGGTCGCAGTGCCAAAATAAAAGTCTTTATCGAAAAAACTACTATTAAAAGCAGCAGTTATATGGCAGCCGAATGGAGGTTGCTCTCGGCAGGAGATTTGTTGATGAGCAAGCTGCTGCATGGATCCATGGGAAGGTGATGAGCAAGAAAGAAGAAGAGAAAGCAAGAAGCAGTAAACGTAGTAATAATAGTTATAGTTAAGGTTAGCTTGAGCTGCCATTTGTTGTATAAGCTGCTATTCTATTCTGGTTCAGTTCCTACCCATTAGCCATTAGGTTAGGGCTTTATATAGAAAACTTGTGCCACACATTTAATTTAATTAATTCCATAGAAAGCATGCATTCCATGCATGCTACCACAGGTGTCTTTCAACTACGAAACAGCATGTGACTTCTATTGGAAATTATTTATGTTTGCAGATGTTGCTGGAAACATTTAATAATAGCCACCTAGGTTAGGTTGTATACATGATATAATTACCAAAACCAAAACCTAAACCTAAACCAAAACTCAAAAAATAAAAATAAAAATAAAAATAAAAATAAGCTGTATATTTATTGTAATGTCATTAAATGAATTGGTGAGTATCCCATGAAGAAACATCCTAATTACGAAGACAAAAATCTTTGCATTTGCATGCCTCCGTGTCTAACTTTAGAATTCCTGACTCATTCTCATACTTCACGGTTCTACCATGCACTGTGTATGCAATTCACGGTTCTCTCAAAACTACCAAAAATAAATAAAATATAACTGCTTTTATTTTCTCTTTCCATTATTAATATTTTTATTTTTTCCTTTTTCTTTTTATATGTTCAACCCAAATACCACACCTTTCTGCATTTTCACATTTTCAAAGTTACAATTTTTTATAATTCCCTTTCTATTAATTACATATAAACTGGTTCTCGCGTTAAAATTATTTTAAAATAAATAAATTCTGCAATATAGCAGATATTCTTTTTATATAATGTACATTATTATTATTATTATCTTTAAAGTTTTTTTATTTTTTATTTTTCAGTAATTGCGCCTTTTTCGAGGTAACACCGACCCTCGTTATTTATAATTTCAGTTTTGTATTCAAAACATTCTATTAGATGTCTTAAATACCACATATTATGGTCAGGGCTACTCCTTCGTTCGAAATATTGTACTTCTCTTACCTCGAGGTCCGACTAATAAAATATCAAATTATTTTTGAATTATCATTTCCTATCCTACAAAGTTAAGTTACCAATAGATACTTAATCAATCAAGAGTAACCTCTCTACACAAATAACACCACAAAAAGAGTAATTTAATGTTTTCCTCCTATTTCTCTCTCTAACAAAAACGATGATACTTTCAATTTCTCTACATTCGCAACTGTTAGGAGAACAAGCGCAACCCCGTCATTGATGATCTCCACACCCATAAATACTCTCTAACGTCTTTCACATTTATAAACAAGCACGGTCCAGACCACAACTTTCACCTCTATGTTCTATTGCTTTTCTCACAAATCGGAACTCTCTCGCGATGCTAACATGTGCTTATAGTTCTCTTTAATTTTTTTATGACATTTTATTAGGTTTTAGGGTTTTTACGATGATTCGTTAGTTTTAAGGTTTCAATTTTTTGAAATTCATTGTAATATGATTAAAAAAAAAGGATAAAACTAGGTTTTTAATTTTGTAGCACCTTGTTGCTGTACCCGTTTATTAAACTAGTTAAAAATTAGGGTTTTAAGCTGTTCTGCGAGTCCGTTTTAGTTTCAGGGTTTGTGCAATATTCACTTAATTAATGTCTCGCATTGCGTAATTCACTAATCGCACTTCATTTCATACTTATTTTTCATCTCATACGTTACAACTTGCATATTTTTATGCATGTATCACATTTTGTATCTCGTAATTGTGCTCGATGCATGTATTTCACATTTTACGACTCCCTCTTATATGATGCATTAATTTCATATTTTTGGATTCACAATTGCATTGTACTTATGTCTTGCAATTTTAAAAGATTTTTTACACGTTTTTCAGTTTGCAACTATATTGGAGCATGTTCGAATGTAATTCATTGAAATCATGTTTCGCCTTTTTTAATTAAATCAGTATTCAAATCTTTGAAAAATAAATTTTGGGTTTAAAAGAGCACTCGTTCAAAGATTGTGCGGAAGAATGGAGTAATTAACGGATTAAAGATAATTTAAAAGATTGAATAAATTATGGTGGGAATGAGGTGGAAGAAGTTGGAGGGAGGATATAACATGAACAACCAAATGATACTGGTAATGATGCGGAACACCTGAAAAAACAGAAGCTTAGTTAGAGAAAAAAAACTACAAACTCTAGTTCTACAGACGTAAAAGAGACACCAATAGGTTCGAAGTTATACCGAGCAAAAAGAAAAACTACTACGCGTAAAATAAAATATTTATAAATTACGGCTACAAAACAAAGAGATAAAAAATAATGATCAATTACCATATCTTAGTTCCTTATTATTTTAATGCATGTTTCACATTATGTAACTCGGAAATAATTCAATGCACGATTTGTATTTCTCATATTTATCTAAAAGATGTTTTGTATTTTAACAATTCATTTGAAGAATGTTTCGCAGTTTCCATTTTATTTAAAGGAATTGTTTGTATTTTGATCCGTATATTTTGAATATTTTTTAGTCGAAGCATCATGTCGCAAACGCAATCACAAATATTGGATTGAACAAACACTCTTAAGATAGATAACCGCATTTTTCAAAATATTTTAGAGATAAGGAATGAAAGTAAGAGACTAAATGATGAGTTCATTAGATGATCAACCGTAAATGCTGCAATTCACATTTATGTTTAAAACCTGTTTTTCAGATTTCATAAGATACATTATGCTTAAAACATGTTTCGTATCTAACGTACCATTCCGTTCCCTTATGTTGCAATTTTGTAACTGCGTTTACGATATAAAGAAAAATGTATACCAATTCCAAACGATAAACACCAACCTGCATCAAATGTAATAAATTGAATTGGTGGAAAAACTAATCATGGAAATAATATGACCACGTAATATTTGAACATATTAGAAAATGTGTGAATATTCTGGTGTATAATGAAACAAAACCTTTTGTTGACGTAAAAAAAAATATCAATTGACTAGTAATGATTACAAGAGGATCAAAATACGATCCTCATGTTGTATGACCACCTTCATCAACAACGTTCTTTGTTATTGTGTGTAACAACATGGAGTTAGGTAATGATGAACAACTTCGCAAAAATAAGTATGATGACTTATGTTCAATTGATGACTGTTATGTAAGAGGAGATGCGTATACAACATGAAACGATTACCAAAATTTGAAAACATATTGGGAAAATTGAGCAGGACCTAATAAGGCTTGAATACATCAGAAACATCCAACCTCTACAACACTAGCAACAAAACCAAAAAAGACAATGAAGATGATATTCATAAAGAAAATACTATTGGGATATGAAGAGCCAAGAGAGGAACAAAAAAGAAGGCCTGGAAATAAAAAGATAAAACTAACACCTTATATACTTGTTGAAAAATTAGATTCCAACGCCTACATGGATTGGAAATGAGTATGGACTATATCTTTGAATGTTATAAATATAATGAGCAAATGAAGCTTGCTAGCCGCTCCATATTGTTCAAAGAGTTCTCTTATTTTATAAGACAAAGAAGTGACATAAAAAGACTGTTTAAGACCCATAGACAATTGAGAATAATATATAACTACTCATTACCACCGTGATATATTAAATATTTGACGGAGTTATCACAAAGAACCCAAACTGTTGAGGAGTATTTTGAGGAGTTTTAACATCTCAAAAAATTGTTTGGACACACAAAAGTCATATGATGCACTAATTTTATAATTTATAGATGGTTTATAAGAATGTATTGCGAGAGAGGTAAAAAAGCAACAATGTATTGAGTTGTATAAATTATTCTATATTGCTGTCGATATTGAGTAACAACTCAAGTGTAAAAACACCATCTCCAGTCGGACTAAAAGTACACAATCGTGGACTCGAAGCAAACACAAAACTGTTAAACGAATGAGACTTATAGGAGACTAATTCAAAAATTAAAGAAAATATAAATACAATCCAATAAAAAAGTAAATAAATAAAAGATGTGGTAAGTAAATCAAGCCTCAGTTTATATTTTAATGTTGGTTCTTTGGAGGGTCTAATAGAATCTATCCATAGTGATTTGATAAAACCTATTGAGGATTTTCTCCATTTCATTGACACAATTATACCTATTGAAGATTTTCTCCATTTTATTGACACAATTATACCTATTGAAATTTATTCCACGTCTAGACCAGATTGAAGATCAAAACAGACCAGATTGAAGATCAACATGCAATCGTTAAAGTACCAATAAGTATTAGAAAGCTTTGTTGATGCAATATTTTCCGGTTTGGGAATCACATTAAGAAAGATTAAGGGGACATTTTAGAGTATTAAAAACTATGATTGAGAAGATTAACAAGGGACGAATATCTGATGTTGATATGTAATGTAAACTTGATATGATACTTTGCACACCAAAGCCTGATGACAAGCATTTTATTTTTTTATATGTGGAAGAATGATATAGGACCAAGAATCCGTTTTAAGTGTGTTTTGATTATTTTAACTTTTTAAGTATTTCGATTCTCTTTAAACACAATAAAAAAGTTATAACTATTCATTATCTAATAATTATCTCTAAGTATTTTTTATTATATTTTATGATAGTTGAGTAGAATTATTGAGTTTTTATTATCCAATTTAATTTTGAGTATTTTATATTTTTTTAATGAGAGCAAATGATATTTATTATACAATATTTACTCTTTGAGTCTTTTAAGTCTTTTAACTCATTTAATTCTCTTTTAAAGGAGTAAAAGAGAATTATTTTGTTTATTTTACTAGTCTCCGTTTCTAGAACTATATATGAAGCTTATAGTATGTGTAATAAATACATTTAAGTTAAAAGAAATCAATAAAAACAAGCTTTTACTCAAATATATCTTTAACCATTATTGTGAGAAGTAAGTTTAGTTTATGCTTATTAAAGGCATTCCATTTATTTTGGGGTGAATCTCAATTCATACCTTTTTCTATCATCATCATCATCCTCTATTTGATTTCGTCTATGAGTCTTCTACAAACAACAACGAGTCAATCCAACATTATCCATCGCTACAGGCATTATCTAATCTATTTAAGCCGTGATTGTTCTCTAAATCAAATTAGAAATATGATTAATTAACAAAAAAATATTTAATATTCTTAAAAATAAAACAGTACAATAGATTAATAGAACAAAAAATAAATATGTTTAGTATAATAAAATAGACAAACATGAATAAATAAAAAGATATTTAATACAATAAAAAATATAAAAACTAAGTCATCACATACCATTGTAATATTCGGAAATTATGGTGTTGCAGGAGGTACGATCTGTAGGTTTCGCTGGATGAGTCAAGCTTATCAACAAAAAAATGGTGAAAAACCGATTGCATCTGTAGTTTTTGAGTGATTTGTCGTAATTAGTCGTGTTGACGCGTTATCATTATATTTCATTTATAAGGTATTATAAAGTCTAAAGATCTTTACATGATGTACAATTCAACAAAGTCATTATGAATTTAGGTGTTCAAGTTCTCCAATATGATCGTACAATCTCCTTTGAGGTTCGCATGGTTAATGAGAAGAACTACCGACACCAAAACTGCTTGGCCCTTGCATCTTATCGTACCCGCATACCATCCACCATTGAGGAGTTAGAGATGCAACATACTTATTGGGTGACCAGACTAGATCCCTTACTTCAACTAAGGTTGATGATTCCAACAATATATCTCTTAATATTTTATAGATAACTTTCCTAATTATGAACCTTGCTGAACATGACAATCAACCCATAAACTAACATGTACCGCATTTTTCCTAAGGAAATGATTTAGTATCATCTCATAAGGTAGATATTGTCGACCACATGAATATTCCATATGTGTAATGATCAAAGTTGGTAAATTTATTTTGCGTCTCAACATTATGACACCAGTTATAAATGATTAAAGATTCAATATGACTGTATCTTTATTATTCATAGGAAATAATCAACCATTAACCAATTTTAGAGCTAATTTTTGAGCTCCTACCACATGTTTTCTACTAACATCAGGTCTATTCCTAAAGCCAAAAGTTTCATTGCCAACATTTGAAAAAGGTCTACCACTATTCATTATGTTCCTTGCTTCTTCCAGTGTGAAAGACTAATCATTAGGCCAAATATTTTAAAGATCATTTACGACCAATAAATATTCTCTTAAATTAGACATATATAAACCAAATTATTTTTGTAGGTTAAATGCATAAAATGTACGATTTTTATCATTAATAATGAAATACACGATTAGTCATCTACACACATTTATTTTCGTAATTGCGTAAAATTTCTCTATTATCTCAACATACCGTTTTCAATTATATGTGACATAATCTAACAAACCCAGCCCAACTCGACAAGATTATCAATTAGCAGTTGGGCACCTTGGATGTCATTGAGCTCAGTAAAATCTAACCACATACCAGTGTTCATCGTATTTCTATTCGAAACATAAATGTCATAGTCGGGGCCATGTCAAGTCTGTTTCTCGATATCCTCATCTGATTGTCTTTATATTTGTACGTCTGGCCGTTTTATCTCTAGTTCTCGATTTGGATGCTTCATTGACGTATTTTTTTGGTATTTGTTTTCTAGTTTTAAGAGCCATTAAAAAGAAAAGAAAAACTTAAATATAATGTGTTTAATTGGGAATTTCGAAGAGTAGCTAGAGAGTGTGTTTATTTTGAAAAAAATAGTTGTGACTGATGATATTTATAGGTGAAGAACATTTGTAACCTTGAGAGAAAAAAAAACGATCGTCTGACACAACGGACACACATTGGCTCAAACGGCTAGCCACCAACTATATTCACTAGATGTTAGCTTGCATTTTCTCCAACGGCTAGGTAAATGTACATGTTGGCTAGCAATTGCTAAAACGAACGAGTTTTAGCCTAATCCGATACCTGTTTGCTCTAATGTTTTTTCAGAAATAGTCATTGGATCGAATGCGAATCTGCCATCATAGGCGGGCACAGGTTATACATATTTTTTAAAAAATAGTTGTTGAAGCTAAACAAGCTTCCGTTTGGTGAAGCAGACGTACGTTTGGATCTAAATACTATTTATTTACGGTAGTTTTTCTTTATAAATAGAGAATAAACTCCTTCATTTTTCATTAATCATATTTTAAATAATCTTCTTCTTCCGAAATCTCTCAAACCAACTTCTATAATATCTCAAATCGACTTTTTTTTATAATCTTCCATAATATTCTATAAAATTTCAAATTTGAACTATTCAAGGTTTCTTGGTGGTGGATCATTAATGATTATAAGTGCTTGATATACTATATTTATTCTTGTATTTATGTTATTATTTGATCAATTTTATATTATTTTAATTATCGTAATAGCACCAAAAAAGCAACCAAATGCTATTATCCAACCTTCCCAACCAATAAACATAATTTATTTTTTGTTTAATGGTGAAAATGTATATATGAATTATATTTTAGATATTGATACACAAAATCCAACACTCAAACCAAATTCTTCATATCTTGACGACAATACTAGCACTAGTTTGAAGTCTATCAAGAAAACATCTTGAATATGAGACTACTTTAATGAGAGAGAGAACACCTGATTTTAGATCCTTCTAATTTTTTTGAATATGTTAATCAAATCATATATTTGAATACCGTTATTATATTTGTTTTCAATGATAATACATATAGTGATGAAACCATGATATTTACCAGTGGTAGTGCACACACTCTTTCTTTTGTCGACTCTTGGAGATACTCGAATTGGATGAATATGTGGGTCAACCTAAAAGCCAAACGAATACCATATGACTCGATAAGATCAAGAGATATGAAGTATTTACTTAACCAAAATGAACTCATTAATGATATAAGTCTTAGTTTGTAATGAAAAGTTTTTTTAACTAGTGATATAACAATATTTGTTGATTTTAATATCACGTGTGTTGTTTACGTTGGATTGATCCTAGTTGGGTAATCTAAAGAAGAATTATGTATTTTCGTTTTATTTTTAACCATAATTTTATTGAAATTAAAGAGTTATTTTAGAGTCTATGTTTGATTTTAAAGCTACAAATAAAAACATGCCAATTTGTTTTGATATTGCATATACGAACGCTGCAACTATTGAAAGACTTCAATTCTATTACAAACCGAATTACCAAAAAATGTTTTATACTAGTTGTTTATGTCAGATACTTCAATTGTTTGCATATAATAAAATAATTACGACACCCAAAAATTATATCGAGCCTATTAAAAAAGACGGTCCTACTAGTCTCGAACTCATTTCCTAAACAATATGAATTAAACCTTCTTAAAAGAACTCCAAATGTGATCTTATTGGATGTTCTTATACCTTTTGGGCGATAAATTACATTGATCTATAATAATTTTAACACGTCTCATCCTAATACTGGTTTTAATTGGTGTTATTGTCTTGAACTAATACGTTTCCTACAGTTTTTAGAGATTTTAATCATATTTTTCATACGCAATATACTCTGACCATTCATTTGGATAAACATGGGGATATCAACGTATGTTGCTAAATAGTATCGAGATCGAAGAATAAATTGGAAATGTATTTAACATCCTATACGCTTATGTTATTGAGTGTATTTTTTTATTTTAAAGGGCATGTTGTTTATTATATGTTGAGCTATTTTATGGACATATGAAACTTGCTAATAATAGAACATTTGATTACAATGTATATTATTGAGCTATTAAAACTTATATTTATGAAATGTATAATAATTATGTTGAGAAATACGGTAAAATAATTATAGTACATCCTCATATTTAGCTGGTAGTAATAGTACTGTCTGGAAAATAAAAATTAGGTCTCGTAATAACTACATGAAAACTAAAAGATAAAGTAGAACAACGACAAAAATAATTTCATAAGATGTTAATGAACTGACCAAATATTTGCATATATAATATGATTTAAGTATGTATAATGATGATATCACTCTTGATATCTTGAAATGGTTGAAGTCTAATGAACCACAGGTCTTTATTCTTTGAGGTTAGCCGAGAAGGCTCTTTTGTTAACCAAGTCTAATATGACAAATGAATATGAGTTTAGCAAGCCAAGGCTGCCAACACAACTAAACGAATAAGACTCACTAGCGATGCACTTGAAGTATGTATTGCAGTCAATGACTAGTCTTCATTGACCCATCAGTAGCGATGCACAAATAAAATAGACGAGAATGAAAATGACATATTCGATTAACTAATTTATATTAAAGAATATATTGAGGATGAAACTGTTGAGGTCTGTGAGGATAAATAATGGCTTGAATCAAAACACCAAATTCTGGATGAAGTACATTTGTAATATAAGTTTATTAGTGAATTTTTAATAAAGTAGTTCTAATTAAAAACAATTGTACAACTCTTGGCCCGCAAAACAAAGTATAAATCGTGAAATGCTTATATCAATAAAATTAATTTTTATCCATCAATATCGTAATGTATCAACATTTACTTATACATTTATACTATGATTAGACTATGTTACAAATTGCTACTTATCACAATTGTTTTTACGAATTATCAAATAATAACAACTTATACAATAATTAAACTATAAGAATTATTTTATCACTAAAATATAATAACATTTGTAGTACTTATAATCCAACCATAATAATCAAAATATAATAATAAATCTATAATTATCTTACACTATTAAACTATAATAATCAAACTATGCAATCAAACTATAAAATATATAACAAATTGTTTTATCAAACAATAATAACACTTGTACTCCATGTGTTACAAAAATAGTACCAATTTTATTTTTTTCCATAAATATTACAAACTCGCTATTAAAATACCAAAATATTATAAGAAATATAAAATGAAAAATTCTTATAAGTAAAAAAAAAGATATCACGTTATTCTTTTTATCGTAACTTTAGTCTGATTTTACCATTACTATAACCGTAACTAGAAGTGAATCATGTTAGGTCTTACCGTTCTCGTGAGGGGTGATGGACAAGATGGTGACCTTATCGCAATGGGACGGGACGAAATGAAAAATCCATCGTGTCAAAACCGATCGTGCTTTACCGTTCTGTGACGGTATTATTACAAGACAATGAAACTTTATTGTTACCAGACAGATTTTCCACCCCTGAGCAAGCCAGATTAAAGATTTTATGGGAAAAATAATAGGCATCAATTAGCACAAGATAACGAGACTGATGAGATAAACCCTTGAATTTTCAACACATAAACATAAAAAAATAAGGGAACAAGACCAAGAGCATCAATTAGCACAAGATAACGATAACAAAGAAAAACAATTTTAGATGTGTCATCCTACCTCTTTGGCTTAATAACTACGAAATCCATTAACTGGAAGTAGTCAGGATTATCAAAATATACAAATGCTAAACCAATCAGCTGAATCAACAACAAGTTCCTCCATAGTCCAGATTTTAGCTGAATCAAACAAGGTCTGAGAATAACTAGGAGGCCCCAACAAATCAATTAGCGGTCAATCCTAGTAATCATCAATATTAGAAACCTCCAACACATCTATTATATCAATAATAGTCTACCTAAACATGTAGCAAAGTATCCAATAGTTTTGGCATATGTCAACAAAAGTTGTCCATATAAGCCTCCTTTAACTTACCTGAGACGACAATTCCCACCAGCCAATCCTCCCACCAATCAAATCAATAATAAATTGTATCAAAATTAAAAAAACTATAGTTGTGGAAACTAGTCAACCTTTAAGTATTCCATATGAATAGCAAAAACCTTCGGATGAAAAAGATAACAAACCCGATTAACAAAATCCTTTTATAAAAATGTTATACAAAAGCAAGACGTTGCAGGAAGGTTACGAAAAAATAAGATGTTTTACAAAGACTAACCAAATAATTTATAGAAATAGGAGACTACGACATTCAATATGAACTAAGAATTTCCTTACATAATTTTATCCTGGAAGACCCATCTTTTCAAAATAAAAAATAGAATCCACATGGAAAGTAAAAATTAAAAGAGGAAGCAAGAATTATGGTTTTTGAAGGAAACCATCAAGTTTGGTTTTCCCGCTTTCAATAATGAGTCATAATATGTAACGACCATGGCAGTACTACGACTGACTAGAATATGTGGAGGTAAACAAGGATAATTACTTACAAATTCATAACTTATACTCGACCATGTATTGAGCCATGTTGAAGCAAAGAAAGACAACATCATTCAATACCTGAATGAGTTTTAGTGTGATACATCCCTCTTTAAACATGTGAATTTTGAGCAAGTACTAAGAGCGCAAAATATTGGAGTTGATTGATAAGTAAAAATCCTTAATAAACACCACTAATGGCTAAAAAAATACAATAACTCAAGAAAGAAGAAAATATAGAGTTTTCTCTCAATTATAACTAACATAACCATTCATAATGAGGCCAAAACCTTTATTTATAATGCGATATAAACCTAATATTAATTCTATCGATGAATGACACATGACTTTATATCCACACAGAATTCATTTAAACTAAAAATAATTACAAATATTACAAATATAATATCTAACTACATACGAGTATTCTAGTATTATTGAATAATGTCTTAGATAGTTTTATAAGGATCTTAAATATTCTTAATATCTCAGATCTTATTTTATTAGCTTGACTTGGACTTCATATTAGAGTTATCTTTATCTTAATGATTGGTTCTCTCCAGTTCCTCTTTATATTAGGATCGTCCAAGTACTTATGATATTTTTCATTTTCAGTCTTCGTCTTTCCTAGTTAGCCCATCTTGAACTTGTGTTCAACTTGCTAAATAATCATATTCCTTAGATTTATATATTTATTTCTTTAGGGTCGTATTTATATATAGGTCGTTATAATATCTCATACAAAGGTTTTTAATCAGGATTGAGCTATTTTTTTAGCGTATGGGTTTTCATCTTACCGTTTCTTACTTTTAAAGTCGTCTTTAATGATATATATTACAACCTCATATTTGTGAATGACATCTACCTCTAGAATTAGGTTGTACGACCCATAGATAAATATGGACTTTTTAAGTATAATATTAGGATTAAGGATTACAAAACAAGGGAAAAGTCACGACATAATAAGAATAACTCCCCCGAATGTTTTAAGTATAATTATTATAATTAAAAATTAAATGACATAGTAAGGACCATTTGGTTATTTAAACTATTAATCTATATCTCTCGTTTTTCCTTTCTGGCTTATGTAGTGCTTACATCATAAATACCCACCTATTTACTTTATTAAACAAGTCTAATCAAGAAATGAGAGACAAACGTTCTTGTGAATCTATCTAGCATATTAGAGAAAATGAGAAGCTAACCAATGATGTAAAGAATGAAGATACTATTACTACTAAAGATGGCGAGGAAGGTATAATTGCATGATGACGCGAGTGCGGGTGTTGCAGACACTGACACACGGTATAACTGATCCACATGACAAACATATTGATACTGCCTTAGAAACTAACCTTGTTTAAGAGAGTTAACCTTGTCTTCATCACTTTTGAAACTTATTTGTCTTTTCTTATCCACCAAAATTGTTTTTTCGGGTGTTCCCTAACTATTTAATGATACTTGGTTTTCGTAATTTAAATTTGGATTTACTTTGCACTACTTAAATATTTTAACTTTATATAGGATTTTTAATTCATATCATTTATCCTTACTTTTGGCTTTATACGCTGTTAGTAAGAGATACTCATAAAGTTATTTAATAACTTATTATTTCTTTGTTGCTTTGCTATTTGATTGTATATCATTTTGGATCGTCAAAATAGTTATTAGTGCATATTTTTACATTTTATAATCATTTAGTATATGTTTCACGACTCACAAATATATTGGTTTATGTTTTTCATTAAGTAATTTTTGTTAACACTATTCCGATATTTATAAATATATATAAGAAATGGTATGAAAAATATTTTGTTATATGTTTCTCAATTCAAGATCCTTATTCACAACTTAAAAACGTCTAGTAATAAAATATAAACAATTACATCAATTATATAATACCTCTTCACATGATTGTTGATGATTAACCACCAACCCACAACGACTACTGTTACAATTCATCTTCTAGATGGAATATGTTTCTTCTTAGGTTTCCTTTTATTTTTTTTAAATTTGGTGGACAAATAGCGGGAGATTCAGTATAACCAGACGTTTGATCAAAATTACTTGATGCAGGGTTGCACTTTGAGTAAGTTGTCTTATAAGAACTTGATTAATATTATGGCAGGTATGCACTTCCTAATAAGGTATTCCAACCTTGACACTTCACATAGGGTCTTTATATTTTACTCATAAGTAAAATCATAATATTTTCAGTTAATTCTAATAGAGATAATATCAATATCAACATTTGCCTCTTATTCCAAATATTATAAGAATGATTTTGTCTCTGAGTAAGATTTTTTACATTTAACTAACTAAAATGAATTATAAAATTTCCTGGATCATTTCATCTTCGTATTCTGAGTTATATCATTGCTTCATGATCCTACTTCATTTGTATTGATTTGCGGTCAATCTGATATTTAGATAACCTATTTTACTTTCTGAAACATTAGATAAGAAAATCATTTGTTTCTGCAATGATGTAGAAGGCTAGTAAGGATTAAGATCCTACTTAGCTTGTTATTAGCATAAAATATCATGAGATATTAGAAATATCATCAATATTTTTACGAACGTAACTCATACCAAATTTGTTTTCTCTTAACATCTTTTAGCTTCTTATTAAGTAATATTTTGAAACCCCGATTTACCTATGCTTTGTGTTTTGTAGGCGAAGTAGTCAAACTACATATGCGCTCTTTGTCAGGGGTAGTATACTCAGAGGCTAAATTGACGTAGTCAGATGAGCTAATGAAATTGAAGCATGTTTTTAAATCTTCAATAGTCTCAATGACTTTAGTTTCATAGGGATGATGTTTGTCTTTATTATTATTAAAATTATGGTTCTTTTAGTGGCTCAAAGCATTTTTGAAATTTTCTCTGACTTCATTTTTTCAATACAGGGATGGTGGAAGACTAATTACTAATACATGCTCATATAATTCATCTTTACTATTAGCTATCGTTGCTTGCTTACCATCTGTGAACAAGGTACTTGTTAATAATATTTGCATTGCTTTTGAACTTTATGAGTCATTGATCTAATTGATGTTACTACTTGCTCCTTTTAGGCATAAGCTCATTGAGTCCATTGTTTCTAGATTACGACCGATGCTTGCGCGCTCTGTTGAATTTGCGCAGCTAATTCAGACGCCTCAGTTTATTCTATCAGTATCTGCTTTTCCACCTGAGCCAGAAGGGCGGAAAAAGTAAAAGCTTGCTTTTTAGTGACCGTTTGCTTCATCGGTCCTGGGAGCAACCCTAAGCGATACGCTGTTAGTGCCACGTTCTCTTTGCAATGATCCAGGTTGGTCTTAGCATCAATAAAATGCCTGGTGTAATCCCTGATGCTCTCTCCCAGCTTCTGCTTATAGTTCATGATTGTATCTCCGTTGGCTCGGAAACTTTTACTTCCCACAAAGTGCTGACGGAACATCGTCCAAAACATCCCGAAGTTTTTAATACAACCCTGTGGTAGTCGGTTCTACCACTTAGACGCCCGATCCCTGAAGGTCATCGAAAATGCCCGACATAATAACTTATCATCGTTATCGAAACTCAACATAAAGTTCTTGAAAGCTTCCAAATGATTGTCCGGATCCCTCTTACCGTCATACTTATCTAATTTGGAAATGTCAAACCTCTTCGGGAGATGTCCCGATAATATTTCGTCGGACAACGGGGAAGCCCTTCAATTCATTACGAACCCGAATGCTCCGCCTCCAAGCCCCTCGGTCTGAATCCCATATAGACCTTCATCTCCTGGGTTGATGAACTGGCTGCTGACACGGTACCCCTGGTTCTGGCTATTTGATGGTTGCCACTGGACCTGAGGTAGAACTACCCACTCCTCTCTACTTCCTGTTTGCATCTCTTCTTTTTCGAACGACACTGGCGTTCTTTTCTCAACGCTACCCTTCGTAAATTTGGGAGAGTCAGAACGAGGTGCCCAATTCCGTCGGGCATTTCTTTTTTGCGCTCGCTTGTTTAGCCTTTCCTTACACCGGTACTCTCTTCCCGATGAGTCATCTGAAGTGTAATCAGCAGAGATCCTCCGGTCATCCTTCGGGTATTGCTCTGCTCTTCCATCCTGTCTGTCCTCCGGGCGAGGTTCCCGATAATATCAAACTGGTCGGGCATCGATACGAGGATCAACA
>JAUPFV010000174.1:35000-37500 GCA_036936605.1 Limnanthes douglasii subsp. nivea
GGTAATAATTTACCGAAACTTCACCATCGCTTAGATACCGAAAAATAATGCGGAATGAAAAAATAATTCGGAAAATTCCGACATCCTAACCCAAAGTTACGGACTTGCAGGTGTGATGGCAAAAAAATCATGAGTTATAAAATAAAGTCCTATTTTTCGGCGTTGGTTAAAAAATACCGAAACTTTACCATATCGTTGTTTCTACCACGCGGTAAACTCTACCAAGCTCCACGAATTTACTTCGAAAGGAGGGACAAAAAATAATTAAAGAAAAAAAAGCGACCAGCGAGGTTCGAACCCACACCGTTGGGATATAAAAAGTCACTACGTCACTAACCGCTACACCAAACCTACATTGACGATAAAGCTCGTATCCACTAGTATACAAACATACGGTAAGACTTCCTTAAATTGGGGCTTTCCGAAATTGATTCGATATTCGGATAGTGTCGGCCATAAAATATGAAGCTATGCGGTGAAATCGGAATTCAAATCGAAAAATCGAGCCAATATTAGGGTTTCTATTTCCTAAAATCCCTAAATAATTCTAAAAATCTAAAATTAACATGCAAAACGGCGTTTTTTTGGGTCCACACTTCGGTTAATCACCGTAGGTAATTAACCAGCGCGTAGATCTCGAAAAACTGCATGGAATCCATATATAGAAATCCGCATTCGGACAACCGATAAATCCATACAAGATATTGGAACCGAGCCATTGTTGGCCGGTTTTTTGCTGGCCAGCAATGTGGCGCAAGTGGCCGGCCAATGTGGCGCCATTGGCCAGCATTGTGGCGCCATTGGCCGGTATTGTTGCACCAGTGACCGGCCAATGTGGCACCAGTGGCCGGCCAGTGTGGCACCACTGTGGCCAGCAATGTGGCGCCAGTGGCCGGCCACTTCGGCCAGCAATGTGGCGCCAGTGGCCAGCAATGTGGCGCCAGTGGCCAGCATTGTGGCGCCAGAGCCAGCATTTGAGGCGCCAGTGGCCAGTGCTGTGGCACCAGTGGCCAGCAATGTGGCGCCAGTGGCCAGCATTGCGGCGCCATAGCCAGCATTTGAGGCGCCAGTGGCCGGCCAATGTGGTGCAAGTGGCCCGCATTGTGGCGCCAGTGGCAGGCCACACTGGGCTGTGTGGTGCCAGCAGCGCCCCAAATTGGGCCAAAGCATATAAAAAATGTGATATCTTTTTTTCTACTCGTGCAAAACTCAAAATACTTTCCATCATACAATCCTTATAACATGTAGGATTTTTAAGAGTCGAGTTTGTAATTTTTAAACCAAAAGTAAATTTGTTATGATTTTTCTAACGTTTTTCGTTAAAAAAATATATATAAAATACTTATGGTTTGAATTTTTAGTTCAAACTTTGTGAACACTTGTTTTTATCCATTGTTAACATAACTGCAAAGTTTCATAACCAAATTCCTTCGGATTCCCCACTTTTGAAGGTAGGGTGATGGTTCAAACATAAAAGCACTACCTAGTGTTTTAGCTAAAACAGCCTATTAAGCTACTTAGGGGGGGTGAGCCAACTGGTGAAAGTTGGAGTTGCCCCAAAGGTGCTTGTTTTAGCCGGCAAGCACCGAATGTCGCACATACTAGTGCGGCATTGGTAGCCTTTGTAGCCTTTTAAGCACAAATTGTCCGAGGTGGGAAGTAAAAGACCAAAATACCCCTCTTACGGCTAAAGGACAATTTGTGCTTAACGAGTGAGGAAGCGGGCGGATTCCTCCCGATGCGAAGGTGGGGATTAGTAGGAACTCGTTTTTGTGGTGGATGTGTTACGGTTTTGGCCTTCCATAGGAAAAGACCAAAATACCCCTACGACAAAAAGTAAGAGGTAGTCTATGGTTTTGCGTTGTTGCATTCCACAGACCCTCTTATGATTCCTAGTAGTCCTAGTTGGCCCTACTTTTCACCGAAGAGGGTAGGGCAGTCGGTCATAGAGAGGGGTTGGAGCTATTGGTTATTACGATTCCAAATCATTTTAATCAGCAGCAATGGTGGGATTTGCCTTTAGACGATGGTTGTTTGCGGGCGTTGGAAGGGGTACGTAGCATAAATTTTTGGGACGGATCGGAGATGCTGTCGCTATAAGTCTCTAAACATCGAATGACGGGACGCGGAGACGTGATTCTGGAGGTG
Organism: Limnanthes douglasii subsp. nivea; assembly: GCA_036936605.1. Lineage (NCBI taxonomy): Eukaryota > Viridiplantae > Streptophyta > Magnoliopsida > Brassicales > Limnanthaceae > Limnanthes > Limnanthes douglasii. The sequence goes on from JAUPFV010000174.1 coordinate 37,149, forward strand.
TTTAGAGCCGGTCCTTCGGAGATCTACGGCATGATTTTTGCTACTGCCAACTGAAATTCCCACAAACATACTTGATAACAGGTGTATCCTATTGTTGTGAATGATTCGTGATGCGGGATTGTGAAGTACGCCGTAGTTGCGCCTCGTATGGATGATCGGCTTCTATTCGGTAGGGAAAGGCAAGGGTAGATTATCACGCTACGAATCCTGTTGTTGATTTGCAAACTATCTGCAAATCTTTTGGATTCGAAGCTGAAAGTCATCATCTTGTCGTTCCTGCAAAACGGGGGAGGGGTCGGAAGAAAAAGTTGTGGCCATTGGTTTTCATGATTTGAAAGCGCATGAGTCTGCA
>JAUPFV010000174.1:87500-90000 GCA_036936605.1 Limnanthes douglasii subsp. nivea
ATGATTCGGACATCCGAAGCCAAAGGTACGGACTTGCAAAGGTTTGGAGCTACGGTTTTAAAAAAAACCGAAATAACCCGGATTTATAGGAACAAACCAAAAGGTAATAATTTACCGAAACTTCACCATCGCTTAGATACCGAAAAATAATGCGGAATGAAAAAATAATTCGGAAAATTCCGACATCCTAACCCAAAGTTACGGACTTGCAGGTGTGATGGCAAAAAAATCATGAGTTATAAAATAAAGTCCTATTTTTCGGCGTTGGTTAAAAAATACCGAAACTTTACCATATCGTTGTTTCTACCACGCGGTAAACTCTACCAAGCTCCACGAATTTACTTCGAAAGGAGGGACAAAAAATAATTAAAGAAAAAAAAGCGACCAGCGAGGTTCGAACCCACACCGTTGGGATATAAAAAGTCACTACGTCACTAACCGCTACACCAAACCTACATTGACGATAAAGCTCGTATCCACTAGTATACAAACATACGGTAAGACTTCCTTAAATTGGGGCTTTCCGAAATTGATTCGATATTCGGATAGTGTCGGCCATAAAATATGAAGCTATGCGGTGAAATCGGAATTCAAATCGAAAAATCGAGCCAATATTAGGGTTTCTATTTCCTAAAATCCCTAAATAATTCTAAAAATCTAAAATTAACATGCAAAACGGCGTTTTTTTGGGTCCACACTTCGGTTAATCACCGTAGGTAATTAACCAGCGCGTAGATCTCGAAAAACTGCATGGAATCCATATATAGAAATCCGCATTCGGACAACCGATAAATCCATACAAGATATTGGAACCGAGCCATTGTTGGCCGGTTTTTTGCTGGCCAGCAATGTGGCGCAAGTGGCCGGCCAATGTGGCGCCATTGGCCAGCATTGTGGCGCCATTGGCCGGTATTGTTGCACCAGTGACCGGCCAATGTGGCACCAGTGGCCGGCCAGTGTGGCACCACTGTGGCCAGCAATGTGGCGCCAGTGGCCGGCCACTTCGGCCAGCAATGTGGCGCCAGTGGCCAGCAATGTGGCGCCAGTGGCCAGCATTGTGGCGCCAGAGCCAGCATTTGAGGCGCCAGTGGCCAGTGCTGTGGCACCAGTGGCCAGCAATGTGGCGCCAGTGGCCAGCATTGCGGCGCCAGAGCCAGCATTTGAGGCGCCAGTGGCCGGCCAATGTGGTGCAAGTGGCCCGCATTGTGGCGCCAGTGGCAGGCCACACTGGGCTGTGTGGTGCCAGCAGCGCCCCAAATTGGGCCAAAGCATATAAAAAATGTGATATCTTTTTTTATACTCGTGCAAAACTCAAAATACTTTCCATCATACAATCCTTATAACATGTAGGATTTTTAAGAGTCGAGTTTGTAATTTTTAAACCAAAAGTAAATTTGTTATGATTTTTCTAACGTTTTTCGTTAAAAAAATATATATAAAATACTTATGGTTTGAATTTTTAGTTCAAACTTTGTGAACACTTGTTTTTATCCATTGTTAACATAACTGCAAAGTTTCATAACCAAATTCCTTCGGATTCCCCACTTTTGAAGGTAGGGTGATGGTTCAAACATAAAAGCACTACCTAGTGTTTTAGCTAAAACAGCCTATTAAGCTACTTAGGGGGGGTGAGCCAACTGGTGAAAGTTGGAGTTGCCCCAAAGGTGCTTGTTTTAGCCGGCAAGCACCGAATGTCGCACATACTAGTGCGGCATTGGTAGCCTTTGTAGCCTTTTAAGCACAAATTGTCCGAGGTGGGAAGTAAAAGACCAAAATACCCCTCTTACGGCTAAAGGACAATTTGTGCTTAACGAGTGAGGAAGCGGGCGGATTCCTCCCGATGCGAAGGTGGGGATTAGTAGGAACTCGTTTTTGTGGTGGATGTGTTGCGGTTTTGGCCTTCCATAGGAAAAGACCAAAATACCCCTACGACAAAAAGTAAGAGGTAGTCTATGGTTTTGCGTTGTTGCATTCCACAGACCCTCTTATGATTCCTAGTAGTCCTAGTTGGCCCTACTTTTCACCGAAGAGGGTAGGGCAGTCGGTCATAGAGAGGGGTTGGAGCTATTGGTTATTACGATTCCAAATCATTTTAATCAGCAGCAATGGTGGGATTTGCCTTTAGACGATGGTTGTTTGCGGGCGTTGGAAGGGGTACGTAGCATAAATTTTTGGGACGGATCGGAGATGCTGTCGCTATAAGTCTCTAAACATCGAATGACGGGACGCGGAGACGTGATTCTGGAGGTGTTTAGAGCCGGTCCTTCGGAGATCTACGGCATGATTTTTGCTACTGCCAACTGAAATTCCCACAAACATACTTGATAACAGGTGTATCCTATTGTTGTGAATGATTCGTGATGCGGGATTGTGAAGTACGCCGTAGTTGCGCCTCGTATGGATGATCGGCTTCTATTCGGTAGGGAAAGGCAAGGGTAGATTATCACGCTACGAATCCTGTTGTTGATTTGCAAACTATCTGCAAATCTTTTGGATTCGA
>JAUPFV010000175.1:0-127934 GCA_036936605.1 Limnanthes douglasii subsp. nivea
AGCGACTTATAAAATTCGGAGAATAAATGGTTTTTGCCTGTCAAGAGAGTTATTCAGTCCCAGTAAAATAATTTTTACTAAGACTGGAGGGCTACTGATAAGGAAGAATAAAAGACAAGGAGACAAGTGTAAAGAAGAAACTTGACAGGAGAAAATAGCAAAGGAAAAGTGTAATAGAAGGAAAATGCATAGAAATAAATGTATGAGGGCTGAATTGTATAAATTATATAAAGAGATAGCCAAAATAGGAAGAAAGTAAAATGTAGGGACCAAAAGATGTAATTAGTCCAAATTAAAGCGTGTGGGGTCCGCAATTGTACTATAAAAGGACCACACACGCTTCACAAATCCCGAGATGAATAGTACGAGACTTTCTCTCTCTACTTAACCTAACAATCTAGACTTTCTCTCTCTAAATCTAACACTAAGATATTTCTGTATCGCAAAATCGTCTCTCAAAAATCTTCGTATCGCATAATCACCCTGGACTACCTTAAAACTCTTCAATCTTAGTATTAGGTCTCTAGGTAGTAGGTGTATGTGATGTGGAAACAATTATTTGTAAATAACTTATTCTCTTAGAAGTCAAGTTTCTTTTACGTGCAGTACATTTACTCATACGTGGTTGAACAAAAACCCTAGTTTCGTCTCCATGTTCATCTACTACCATCATTGTGTTTTTTTCTATTCCAACATCTCTCAAATCAACTTCATTATTTGCATCTTATTTGTCATCACCATTTTTATATTCATTTTATCCGTCAACGTCAAATGCCTATTTTCGGTATCCATTTCATATCCACATACGCATCATTCGGTTATGTTAAAAAAATAATCACCACCTCATCCTGTACTGTGATAACCAATTTTTTTTATTTAACACAAGAGGCGATGCATTATCTAGTAATTTGTATTTATTGGAACTTGAGTCGCCCTGAATTAGAGTTGTTTGCAATATATGAAAATTATATGTTATGATAACCTATACTGCTCCAACTCTTGTGCCATTTATGTTATGCATTCATCTTCTCAATAAATGACTACAAAAGTGTTTGGGTCTTAGCTTAAAAATTCACATAAATATAATCATAGCGAGCAAATTCCATATGTAAATTAAGGTATAAGAGTAAACATGGATTGTATATCAATGTATAATTCAAACCATAAATCGTTAATCATGTGTATAAATAGCTAATGCAAATCACATGTCAACAGTCGTCATAAATAAGAATCATGAATAAAGTTATAAGACTTATGCAAATCATAAATCATTGTTTATCCAGCAAACCGCAAACACAAACACAAACCTCAAACACTCGGTAACTACTATAAAAAACTTATTATAGAATTATTTCTTTCCATTTCTTTTATGAGTGGTTCCAAAATACATATGTAGTCTATTTCTACCTTGTCAAAATTTCCCACAATGTTCCGTTTATGACTTGATCCAATAAGTTGAGGATTTAGATACCAAAATATTTGTGAATAATTTTTTCTCTTATTATTAATTCTCTTCATAGTAGGTTTTAGTAGAGTATAGACAATTGTTTATGAATGAGGTATTCTCTTATAAGTGGATTTTGATTAACTTGTTGGAGATTTACTCATGTGGGGTTGAACACAAAATATACTTATTTCCTTTACTTCATTTGCATAATCATTGCCATTTTGTTTTTTCATTTCATCATATCTGAAATCAACTCTATTAGCTGCATCTTATTTTTCATCATCTTTTTCTTCTTCCTCTGCCCCCTCAACGTCAAATGCCTCTTTTCAGCATATGTTAAATCTAATTGCCCAACAATAACCTACTACATTTATAAATTTATTTTTTTATATGCGAACCGTGAAACTGATGTATACGTGAATTGCGAATCCATGTAAGAACGAATTGTAAATTCATGTAACAAAAGCAAAATATGAACCACATCATAATAAAATGTAAATTGAGAAACATTGAAAAATCATAATTATAAAGCATGAAATTAAAGTATAACACACACTTGATAAGCTTTCATATTTCACGAGCCTAAACCCGATTAATATCTTCATCTCATGCAATTCCAAATAATTTTAATTACCAAATGAATAAGTCTTATTTTGGTGCTTATTTACATGAAGAACTTTCAATTTATTTATATGATGATGGAAGCAAGGTAGGTAATGAGCTATTTTATAATCCCATGAATTGTATATCGACCTTAATGTTACTTGTTGATATGAAGATGTTTTTGAATTTTTATTTGGTCATGGCAGACCAAATGCACCGTCAAATAATTGATGGAATCATTGTTTTTATGTGAATGGAGTTGTTTGTTGATTGAAACCACTTTCTAACTAAATGTTGAATAGTCATGTGATTTCCAATTAAGATACCAAAAATGTATGCTAAATATCTCTATACTTCCCAGGTTGTTTGACACTGAACAAAAAGATGATTAATGGATTTCATATCATTGCAAAATGGGCATTTAAAAATTATGTTAAAGTTTTTATTTTAAAGTAGAGTATCAACTAATATTATATTTTTAAGAATTCTTCAAATACTGAATGAAAACTTCTTAGGAGTGATAGAATTCCATATGTATTTTTGTAAATATGATTGATTTAGCTTAAAATAACTAGTGAAAGAAGCGTTCCATTTGATTATCTTAGTTTTATTTTCATGAAGATTGAAGTTGACTATTCTATCAATATCAGATGGGATAACATTGGCTTAAAGTTTATCTAAGTTTAAAGTGTTATCCTCTCAGTATTGATACATTTTCTCACTATTATACAAGAGGTTATTATTATCATTTGTCAATTGAATGAGATGATAGTGTGTGATTTCATCTTTTTAGCCAAAACTCGATATTTTTCTTACTCACATGCTAGTAAATGAAAGTTTAAGTTATTTCTCTAATGTAAACCAAACGTTTCCATATTTTAGAGTCTTCAGTTTATATATATATATATAATGCATAATATTTAACCATAATGTTTGATGATTTCTGAATGTAAACCATAGTTTACATAAGAAAGAATTTTGAATATCTGTTATTTTTCTAAAGTTTAATCATTCTTCCTCATATGTTTTTGAAAGGACTGGCCAAGCAGACCAAATTATAACATTTATGTTTTCTTTTGAGCCTAATAGAAATTTGTTTAACAGTATAGAGATTTCATCTATTACAGTTTTATGAAGATTATAACTTTGAACATAATATGATGGTATTACCGTAAGAACAAATTGAATCAAAACCATAATGCCTCTAAAATATAACCTTTTATAATCCTAATCTAAGATTTTATTTCTTATTTTTGAGACCAGGTCATTAAAATAACAAAGTTTGTTACTTGGATGAATAGTTATAACCGGGTATTTAATGGGCTAAAATCTATGCTTGAATCTAGTAAGATTTCCAATTGTAGTGTTTCTACTTCTATCCATATTATTTGGAGTTATGAAAGCTAATTTGTTTTTTAATTAATTGGTCAAAGACGTTTTGATAATATTTTAGGTAATCCCATAATGTTTTGACATTGTTTATTGAGCGATTCATAAAGATGATTATATCATCTTCGAATGCAAGACAAAGAATGATACTTTACTTCTTGAATTATATCTCATTGTTATGTTTTCATGGATTAGATTTTTTATTCCCATAATCAAGTATTCTTCAACATTATTGAACAAGTTAAATGATAAAGGATCACTTTACCTCAGACCATTTGACGTGTTGAAGTATCCATAAAGGGTGTCATTTAGGATAATTGAAAATGGGCAGATTCGATACATTTTGTGATAAGCTCAATGGATTTAATATTGAATCCAAAATATGAAAATATCTTTAATATAAAATTAATTGATATCCTATCAAATTCTTTATCCATATCAAGCTTATATTACATTACAACCTCAATTTTTTAAACTAGGTCATGTGATAACTCATGAGTAATTAAGATATTCTCATGAAAGTTCCTATCCATTACAACCCCCCCCCCCCCCATGTTCCTTTGATATGATTTTAAGAAGTAAATTTGAAATCTTGTTATTTATCAACTTAGAAATTATTATTTAAATACATTACGAAGACTAATGGATCTGCAATCATTCCAGGTCCTAAGAGAGTCTTTTGTGGGTATTATATATAAAAGAGTTGTATATAATCCCTTGGGTGCAGAATGACTATTAATGTATTTCTTCAAAAATATATTTTCTTAATTTTTGGCCAACATGAAGAGTAAAATTTTGAGTTAAATCCATCAATTCCAGCCATACTATTAGGGCTAAGAGAGTGGATTGTTTTATGAATTTCATATTACGTTGGATTAAATTGAAGATATTGATTATCTTGATATATAATTAGACTTAGGATGAAAGTTTTGATATTTTCTAAAGTATTTAAGCATACTGAGTATCTAGGATGGTTTTAACATAATCGATATCTATGCTACCTAGAGAAGATTGATCATCAATCTAGGAGTCTCCGTTTTAGATTTCATGCATTTTATTTTTTGCTATTCTGTTGTTTACATAATTATGAAAACAAGAATGTTAGAGACTTCATTCTTATACCAGGAAGTGGCACTTTTCTGTTCCAAAAAAGCTTATCCATTGGTCAGAAGGTTAAAAATGGTTTGCTCTGGCTTTGGAAAGTCTAATTTTATCTTTAATGTTTTTTAGTTTTGAAAATAAGTTTCAAGATATTTTACCTTTTATTCAGCATGATCTATAATATCAAATATGTTACCAAAGACTTCCTAGTTCCACTATTTAATCGATATTTTAGTCTTTTTAGTCTAATCTAGAACACCTGAATTGGTGAATCAATTATATTTGCTATCCAATTCTCTTCTACAGTTTTCATAAACTCAGGGTGAAGAATCCATATGTTAAGAAATTTAACAGTTGATTTTGGTTTGTTTGAATTAGTAGTTATCGATATACACAACGGGAATGATCTGAGTCATTTATGGTAAGATGTTTTACAATTGTGGCTAGGTTTAAGTTATTTATGATATATTATTTATTTTATATTTTAAATTTAAAATAATACTTTTTATTAATAATTTTTTACATATTAGTTTCATGTTAATAGGTTTTTTGGGTTTTACCGGTCAATTTTGGATTTACAAGTCTTTTGAGGTTTCAGGATTGCATGTCTTTTCGGGGTTTACGAGTTAGTTTTAGGTTTGTACGCTTTTTCGGATTTTACAGGTCAATTTTAGGTTTGGAGGTGTTTTCAAATTTTACATTTCAGTTTTGAACTATACCTGAAGCCGACCCGTTTTTTTGGTCTCGTGTCGTGTCATGATTTCATTGTGTTGTAAATAGTGGGTCTCTAACCTTAAAACTTTAGGTCGGTGTTATGTTGGGTTTATAGATTGTGCTAAAAATTGACAACCCTAGGTTAGACAAGACAAATTTCTATATAATGGGTTCGCAGATTTTTACCAGAGCTACAAGAGCTCTATATCCTGTATCAGTTGTGATGGCTTCTGATTTTACCGGTTTGTTGGGAGTTGCATCTTTCTGCTTTAGATTCAACCACAAGAGAAGACATAGCTGTATCAAAATCATTTTCATCATTATCGATCATGTTGTTAGTCACAATATCATGTGAAGGGAAAACAACCGAGCTAGTTGAACTTTTATTATCCTCCATAACATCCGTGAACGCAAACCAGTTGGAGTTTGTAAATAGTAAACCACTACAAATTATCACAACCAATTTTACTAGCCAGGGAACTTACACGATAACAATACTTGAGGAAATAACACTGCTTAATTAATACATAATGTGAACCTGCATTTGGAAACATATATCAACTGATAGTATAGGATGACTATACTGTAATTATTGTAGTGGTCAAGTTGTAATTATCATTTCTCGTTGTGCAATTTATGGTTTAGAATCTTATCGCGTGAGATCCTTTGCTACGACCACACCATACAGTTCTTGCTATATAGAAAGGGGAAGCATTCATTTTGGGATTTAATAGAGGTAAACCACACTGGGTTGAATTTTATGTTGATGCAAGGTTTGCTTATACCAACCATCTATCTTACAACAATTTATCTTTTTATCATGTTGATGGAAAATCGTAATGGAAATATTTTAAGCTTTGTTTTGAGCTTTAGTACTATCAACGAGCAAGGAATGTAAAAATATAGAAGTTAGATGGTCGAGCACGTTGTCGCACAATCTAACAAACATAGAGCGGGACTTGGAAGTCAGCAAAAGAAGCAGCTGGATCAGAGACTTGAAGTGCAAGCAGCTGGATCAGAGACTTGAAGTCAACAAAACTCTAATCCACCAAAAACAGTTTCCATGTTTCAGGAGATGAGTGAATCAACCAACTCTATATTTGTCTTGCACGACTCTTTTGTATAAAAAATTGTAAAACATATCAACTCATTAATATCAACTATTTAATTTCTTGCATCTTTTTTTTTCCATAATGCAATTTGCTATAACTATCGATTGTTATTGCTATTAGTTCATAGTTTAAATTCGCTCAATAAAATATACTTGCATATTTTGAATAATTAAGACAACATGTCTTTACGTTTTCAATCTTCAGTCGATAACCCTAGTTCAGATCAATTAGTGTCCAAGAAAGTTGGTGTAAAAAAACTGACATCTTGTTTTTAGTTTCACTTTTTTTTTAATCTTGTTTTTTAATCCACCTTAGTTTTTTTAATTTGCTTTTGCATTTATCTTATTTTGGCTTTTTTTTATTTATGGATACAAAATTATTTCTAATAGATTGACATAAATAACATTCTTATAGTTGATAAATTCAGTGAATAATATTAATTATTGTGTAATTTCAAATTTATTGATGCTAATTTTATTCTAAAATTTAAAATATTATATGAATAATGACCATAAATGTTGATCGTCCAAAATTACACGATCATTACTATTAATCGGTAAATCCAAAATAACAGGATCATTCTTGTTAATCGACCGATGTGAATAACAAAATCTTTTATGTTGACATGACTATTCGAGTTAATCTTTGAGAATAACATGACTATCCGTGGACTAAAAATCACCACTAGTTCTCTATGTTTCATATCTGTATCAAATTAATCTTTTATATTCATTTTATCTATGTTTTAGAAATTTGCATTATAAGTCTCCCGCACATGTGAGTACTGAGAAGCTGACATGTGGTAGCTCAAACACCAATATTTTGTCACTGTTGGTCTCCAAAAATCTGAAGAATGTGACTGCACAATTAGAGATTTAGGAAGAAGACTATCTGTTTCTCGAATTAGGGTTTTAGATTTCTAGGGGACCAATAGTGAGACAAAATATTGATGTATGGGTAGTCACGCGTCTGCTTCTTTGTATTCACATGTGCGGGAGACTAGTAATACAAATTTCTAAAACAAAGAAGACCATTGGGAGACAAAATTGTTTGATACAAATGCGAAAAATGAGGACTAACAGTAATTTTGAACCCTATTCATATTACTCGATACTAATAACAAGACTATTCCTATTAACACGATTATTCATGTTAATCTTCTAGAGTACCCGGATTATTTCTATAAACACAACTATTCATGTTAACATGGCTGTTCTTGTTAATTTTCCAGAGTATTAAAATTATTAGTGTTAACGTTACTATTCATGTTAATCTTTCAAAATAACATGACTATTCATGTTAATCGACCAAAATAACATGACTATTCCTGTTAACGTGACTAATCCTGTTAATTTTTGTAAAATAACAGGAGTAATCATATTAGTCGACAAAAATAACATGACTATTCCTATTAACATAACTATTCATGTTAATCTTTCCAAATAACATAATTATTCCGAGTAATCGATCAAAATAACAAGATTTTTAATTAAAAAATTCATGTTTTATCAGATATCCGATCCCAATTTGATCCATCAAAATTATTAATATAAAATATATTAGTATTTCAACCTCTAAATTATATTATAATATATGTTTGCAAACGCAGATTTACCTTAGACACTAACTAAACAAAGTTTCTTTAGGCATTAACTAAGCGGCGTTAAGAAAAACCATATACTCCCTCTGTTTCATAATATAAGTCTTTTTAGGAGAAAGTTTTTGTTTCATAATTATAAGTCATTCTCATTTTCCAATGCAACATTCATTACACATATTCCACTTTCCACCAATAAAATAGTTAACCTTCTGCACAAGTTATCAACTCCACCAATCATATTTATTTTTTTCTATTCTTTCAAAATCATTATTACTTTTCTTAATATCTGTGAAAAAACCTTAAACGACCTATATTATGAAACGAAGGGAGTATATTTTTTTTAATACAAGTCAAAGATGCTACTTCTCTTCTGTTTATACATTACTGTACCACGTAGAAAGTTAGGTAAAACTAAAAAGTACGAAAACCAAAGATTCTATAATGAAAGGTAGGCAATGTAATTAAATGTCCAATGCTTTCTACTGTATTCTTTGGGTGATTGTTACCGGGATTTACCCCGCAAAACCTAATCTTTTTATAATATTTTATTAACTAGAAAAGATAAAGAAAACAAAAAACTCTCTCATATCTCCTCTCTCCTCTCTCCGCCTGATGCTTTCTCCGGTGAAGTAGCCACCAGTCGACAGGTGTTCGTCTCTCTTCTTAATTTCTTTTGTAGTTTCCGAATATCTCCATCATAGAGATAAGAACTAATAAATTGTTTGAAGAGGAATTTCCTCCTCTGTTCTAAAATAAAAAACAGAGAAAGACAGTTCAAGGTGATAAGAATTATTTTGCGGATCTGTTTAAAGATCAAACCGGAAACAAAAAATATTTAGATTTCAAACCTGAGAGAATTGAAAGAAGATCAAACAATATTTCGGTCAGTTCTCCAAAGAAGTCAAAGATTCTCTGTTCTGGAATGCTAAGACTACCCTAATCGGAAAATTCTCCCTGAGATTACCAAAGAAACTTGTTCTCGAAGCATTCTTTAAATCTTTAAGATTTAAGGGTTCATTCAAAGTATCTAATTGGGACTCACATCATATCTTCATGTAATTTGGTCTGAGTGAAAACATCTGCAAAATGTGGTCTAGGTATAAGGTTGGAACTTATACGATGAGGATTTTACGGTGGTGGCTGGACTTTCACCCAAAGTATGAGAACCCTTCAGTTCTGGTCTAGATTAGATTCGACAAAATTCCAGAATATATGTATAATGAAGGCCTGATGCATGAAGTGGCTTCCTCTGTTGGAAGGATTTACAAAATAAAAGTGCCAAAAGAAAACAGAGCTATCAAAATTCAGTTTATGCTTTGATCGAAATAAATTTATCAGTTCAAATTCACAATCGTATTTGGGTTGGTTTTGGCTTAAATGAATGGTGTTGGATTAATGTTAGCTATAGAAATCTGGCTTCTTACCGTGACAATTGTTTTCATTTGGGTCACAAACCTGAAGAGTGTAAGAAAAAAGTTAAAATTCACGCTCATGATGATATTCTGCAAACAAGAAATGGGAAAGAAGAGGTAAAGGGCCAAAGTGTTGATAAGAATGGATGTGGTAATCTGGATTTGGGAGTTGAAAATGAGGTTGTTAGTTCCAATTCTGAGTTTGTTTCTGTTTTGAAATCTATAGTTGTTCCAAGAATTGAAGAAGAAAAGAAATCAGAAGATAATTTTGAAATAGGCAATCAACAAGTTTCTATTAATAATAATGTTAATATAAATTTTTGTGTTAGCATTCCTGAAAATACGGATATAATAGAAGCTATACAACAATTACAAGTTAAATGTGGCTATAAAGTTCTTCAGGAGGATGGTAACAACATATCCGACTTTAACTCTCCCCTTCAAAGAAATATTAGGAGCCTTCAACAATCTCCTCAAAATAGTGCTCAGTCCCCCATTGCCCAAGAGTTCAGTACTATCCTGAGAAAGAAGTTGAAATTTGTAAAGAAAATAAAGAAACCAAGCAACAAGATTATGAAAACTCTCAAATATGGAGGGACAAACAGAAGACTTAAATCTTTATCTGATAATGATAAAGATTATTAACTGGAACCTTCGTGGTATCAATAACAAGCCAACTATCAATAACAAGCCAACTATCAGAAGATTGAAAGCTTTACTTTTTAATGAAAAGATTAGTATTCTGGCTATACAGGAGCCGATGTCTAATTCTGAAAATATATCTAATATTGTATCTTTACTTGGTTTCTCTAGTTATTCTTTCAATACTTATAATAAAATTTGAGTTTTTTGGGTGGATGATCTGAGTATTAACATCATTGATAACCATGATCAATGTCTTAATCTTGAAGTTACTACTGTTGCCAATTCTGTTTTTCACTTAACTATTGTTTATGCTAATTGTGGCAGGTTGCTTAGGTTAGATCTTTGGAATCAATTAAAGTTGATTTCTAGGACTAATTGTAGCTGGCTTGTAGTGGGAGATTTTAATGTTATAAGGACTTCTAAGGAGCAGATAGGCTGCAAGAATATAGACCAGAATAGTACTGATGATTTTGTTCATGCAATTAATGAGTGTCAATGGGAGGATGCAGGTTTCCTTGGGCCTAAGTTTACATGGAACAAAGGTTGTTTAATTGACTTACGATAAATTAATTTTAATTCATTTATGATAATTAGGTTTTTTAAGTTAAAAAATTTACTAATTTAAATACTGAAAATAAGCTTATTTAATTTACAAAAATTATGTTTAATTAAGTTGTAAAAACAATATGCATGACTTACATAAATGACTTTTAATTGACTTGTGAAAAATAGGATTAACTTCAAAAAGAAGAAGTTAATTTAGATTGTGAAAAATAATATTTAACTTGCTAAAACTATACTTATTTAAGCGTGTGAAAAAACAGTTTAAAGATTATGAAAACAAAAATAGTTGCAAGTCCACGAGTTTATTCACTTGCAAAATTGATTTATTTAAATTTGTGAAATAAAAATATGAAACAAATTTTGAAAACAAAGTTGACAAAATCATGTACAACATAATAATAAGAAACAAATATCTTATAACATATCACTTATGGATATTATTTTGTTCATCTTAAAATAGAAAACATTTATGCTTTTGAGTAACGATTAAAAAATACAAAGTTACGAGGGTCGATTAAAAAATACAAAGTTACGAGGGTCCATTGCAGCAAAGTCATGCCCGTTGGGCTCAACAACGGATGTGAAACCTACTAAATATTTCCCATTAAGACGATCTCAAATCAACTCTCGGATGTAACTTGTAACTTACAAGTGTACATCGATGACACATTCAAGTATGTTTGAAACGTTATACACCATGGCATTATCTGAGTGACTAAACGTTTCATATACACTGATATTTGTTATTATTTATTCAGACTGGCCTAGCCGGTCCGAACCCCTGATTAGTTATCAGATCAGTATCGGTCTGAGTTTTGAGCCCGACTAGTTTATCAGTTCGGACCGGTCGATAACTATCTATCTGAGCCAAAAAAGTCCAAACCGGATATGGGTTTGAAATTCGCTTCTCTATGGTCTAGGCCCAAAAGAATCATCATTTATCCATAAGTAATTTTATGACGGTGATTGTAGCACGCCTTTTGACTATATACGATGCTGCATACAAGATTCCTCAGGACGTGATATTTCTGGCCTACCATCTTGGTAGATGCAAAAGCTTTATCAAACGCTACAACATATGCCAGATTTTTGCCTACCCTATCTCGATCATAATAGTATCTTTTAAGATGATATTATATGGGATTTCATTTGACATACAAGAGTTGTATATAGTAGGAAACTTGCTAAACTTCTCAAATTGTAGGATTTACCTCATTGGAACAGTAGATGTGAAGCACATACCCAAGATCGAGGCAAGGTACGTCATCAAATTCCTTATCATAATTATATACTACAAGATCGTCTAACCCCTCTTCTATAATACGTGAATAGGAAGTTTTGAAGCTTGGTCTTGAAAACCGGTTTCTATACGTTTTTAACCTCATTGGTCTAATCATCTTTAGCCTCTTAGCTCGGTGAGGTTTTACCATGTTTTGCGCCTTTAATTTTCCATTTTTTATAAGTTAGGTTTTTCTCATGTTAAGTCTTTGTTTACTGCATGTTTCACAAGTTTAATTTGTGATATTTAAAAGTGTTAATAACAATGTGTTTTGTATGTATTGTTTAACTTCATGTTTTGCAAGTCTAATCACGTATGATTCAAAATTCTATTATAAGTTTTTTTTCCAGAATTATGGTATCAACAAATTTCATAAGAATGGTTAACTCCATGCTTCACAATTCTAGTAAAAATACATTTCATAAGGTTTGGTTAGCTTCATGTTTCGTAATTCTAGTAAAACAGCTTTCGCAAGTTTTAGTGAATTGTATGTTTCACGACTTCAGTAATGCTAACAACATGTTTCATAAGCCTTGGTTAACTTTTTATTTTGCAATTTATAGTTAACTTCACGTTTTAAAATCATGGTAACTATAAACTTTGCAATTTATTGTGAGCATGTTTCGCAAATCTTGGTTAATTCTATGCTTTGAAACTTACAATGAGCATGTTTCATAATTTCATCAAAATTTTGCAAGTTATGGTTTGCAATATGCTTAACATGTTGTTTTCAAACTCTAATACAGTCTGTATACATGTGTAAATGAAGTACTTTATCAAAAAACAGGGTAAAAAGCACCCGTAGTCCATCATGTTTACCACTTGTATCAACTTGGTCCCCTTCCTTCAACCATGCATAGAACTCATACCCATCTTTTTTTTAATTTGCATTTTTAATCCCTCCGCACATGTGAAACCTGTGAGCTTGACACGTGGCATCAGCTTTCGTTGCAAAAATAGTCCCCCAATTGTTTTTCCAAAAATGCCCTTTAGCATTCCAACTAAGCTGTTATGTCAGCTGCCATGTCACAGTTACCATTTACCTTCAAATTTTACCATTTACCTAAAAAACTTACCATTTACCCACTAACTTAATAAACAGACCAGGTCGAACCCTAATTTAATTAACCAAACCCGAAACCCAATATAACATAGCCCAGCCCGTAGCAATATAACCCAACCCTACCCGTTTACACTTACCCAAATAAGACCCCAATTACCCCAAACCCTAATACCAGAAAAACACATAGCATCGTTGGACCTCTGCTAACTCAGACCCCTCTTCATTCCTTCTTCCTTCCTTCTTCTTTCCTTCACCAAAACTCATGGCTTACTCAAGCGTTTCAAGAACCTCTGCTAACTCGGGTGGCGATAGTATTTATGAATGCGGGTTACCCAGTATAACCCGAATTGCTTCGACGGTTCCAAATCGAGGAAGAAGATTCATAGGATGTAGCAATTTCAGGGTAAGTATCGTGTACGAGTTACTATATCTTACTTAGTTAGCCCATAATCTTCTTCTAAACTCTGATTTTGTAGAGAGGAGGGCATTATCGTTATTTTCGTTGGATTGATCCCCCAATTAACAATGGGTCACAATCTGCTATCAATGGATTGTTGAAGAGGGTTTCAAGATTAGAAGGAGATTGTGAAAAGATGAAGAAGATTACTGTTTTTCTGTTTGTATTGGTAGGGAGTATAATAGTATTTGAATTGCTTTCGTATGGTTAGTCTACTGTAATTGCTTAGCCACTGTAATCTCTAAGAAATTAAGAGATGTATTTGTTGGGTGGATGTTTATTATTTCAATGATAATTTACGATTTGTAATTCAATATGTTGTAGTTGTAGATTTTAATGGTTTTGAACTGTTGTTTTTTTGTCCTCTGTTAAGTCTAAAAACCATTGATTTTATCCCCTATATTTTTGACCTGTAACTGACCTACAAGTGACCTCTAAGTCTTCAGGACCTGTAATTTTTATAAAACACACATGTAACTTGGTTCAATAAATGGCTTGAAAGTGAAATTGTGAACCTGTAATTTAATGTATATGAATCTACAACATGCAATATTTTAAACAAAAAACGTTTACAAAAACATTTCATTAAATTAAACCATCAAGTGTTTACCTAAAATCAAACTAATAGTAGTTACAAAAAACCATCCAGTGGTCTAAACCTTCACGAAAAATCAGTTCCTAAATTGGTCTAAACATTCACATGATCTCAAAAAATACCCCACATAGTAGCCTTACCATCCATAAGGTTACAAAAAAACAGCACCATAGTTACATCAACTAATGAAGACAGAAACACTGGGCTAAGGTTGCTTCCTCTTTTTGAGGTTGGAGGGAGCTTGTTTTGCATCTTTATATGTCTTCATTTCTCCTGTTCTCTTCCAAGTAGTATGATGAGAGGTTATGCTGTTCTGAGAAGAAAATATACCACTTGCTTCCTATTATATATAATAGGAATCAATTCAACCATGGTTGCCTCCACTTGCAATACTATATACATAAACTTTAATAAAGTTAGGTTGAGAATCTTACAGGTTGGACAACTTTTTATTTCTCTAATTGTCTACCACGTGAGTGGTCTCTTCTATCAACACAGTAGATGACAGTATCCTGTAATCAAGAAAACAAACAGCACTATTAATTGGACCACCAACAACCAACAAGTATTTGGACCATCTACCAACAACTAATTGGACCATCTACCAACAACTAATTGGACCACCAACCAACAAGTAATGGGACCATCTGCCAACAACTAATTGGACCACCAACCAACAAGTAATGAGACCATCTACCAACAACTAATGTGACCACCAACCAAAAAAAATATACCTGAATTATTCAATAAGGACAAACTCCACTACTTAAGCCCACTTGGATTCTTAAAACAGTTATACATTCAAATGCAATTACATCACTCACACCAATCAATTTCAAATGCAATTACAAGACTCACAACAAGCCCACAAAGCAACAACAGTTAAGGTTTTATATTACAAGCCCAAACCACAAGCAGTACATTACAAACAAGAACGATATTAAAGAAGCAGTACTATGCAGCCAGTATCAAGCAGTACTATAATAATAGAACGAACCAGACTTACATCAGCCATAACAGTTTGGTCCCCAACTCCACCTCTTCTCACTTGTTGTAAAATAGACCCTATATAAGTTATTTAAGGCAATGGTATAACAAACAACTAATAAAATCTGGAATTATGAAGTACTTACCGTTATGACATTGTAGTTCGACCCTCTTGTCGACTGAATGTTGGATATAGTTGTTGTTGGAGGCAGTGGAGTACTTCTTGGAGGTGGTGGAGTACTTCTTTGAGGCAGTGGACCTTATGGAAAGTTTGTTGGGGCTGTTGGGGTGACGGTAGCACCTTCTGGAACGTTTGTTGGGGTTGTTGGTGTGGCGGTAGCACATTTTTGAACGTTGGGTTGGGCTGATAGGGTTACGGTTGGACATTTACGTCGATTGTATCCACTACGCTTGCAAATACCACATCGGCTAGTGTTATGTCTCTTAGACATCCTTGTTGTGCTAGGTTCAACAATTGATGGTGGTTGGAGTCTTTCATAAGGATCTTTTCTTTTGGTTGTTTGTCGTCTGCCGCGAACAACTTTTACTGGATGAGCTGTTATAGGTTCGTAGGTGGTTGAAGGCCAGAGCATAGACCCGTTGATAGGGTTAATGGTCTGATAGTAAATCCTTCTCTGCGTTGCAACGTGGTAACAGTCAGCCATGTAGTCAATTGGATCATGCTCTGCCAAAATTATTTCTGCAACAGCATGGCAACACGGAATTCCCGACATGTGCCACTTTCTACACGCACACTCCCGTACTTCCAAATCTAGCACAAACTGGTTACTTCCTTCTCTCACTTGGTACTTCGGTCCACCTGTTTCTCCTACATAACAATTACCAGCCATGTTGATATTCTTATTCAGCTTCTTTTGGATTGTCGGACAGAGTTTATGAACCCACTTTGTCATCTTCTTACGCTTCTTTATTATGCGAGCGATTGTTTGTTCCCTGATCCACTCCAACAACGTGATCACCCCTTTGC
Organism: Limnanthes douglasii subsp. nivea; assembly: GCA_036936605.1. Lineage (NCBI taxonomy): Eukaryota > Viridiplantae > Streptophyta > Magnoliopsida > Brassicales > Limnanthaceae > Limnanthes > Limnanthes douglasii. The sequence goes on from JAUPFV010000175.1 coordinate 15,957, forward strand.
CTCTGTAATCTAAGATGATGGAATTGAATGTTTCAATCAGATTACTGGTTTGCATGTAACATTTTTTCTCTGCGTCATAATGTGATCTTGTCCACTGCGATGGAGGCTTCTCAAATGGCCACTCATATGCTGCTTGGTTGCATCTCTTCATTTCCTCCATGTGGTAGAGAAACTTTTCCACAAACGTCGACCTAGCACATGCCCAAAAGAGGTTGTGTTCTTGTTTACCGGGGAATGTCTTTTTCAGGTCGGTGTATAAATGTCTAGCGCAGAACCTGTGCTCCGAGTTAGGGAACTATGCTACCAATGCAGGAACCAGACCCTTCTGTTTGTCAGATATCCAGGTAAATCTACCACCATTCTGGATATTCAAATCCTCTCCAATGAGTTGGAGGAACCATTCCCAACTCGACCTGTTTTCTAATTCCACGATAGCCCAAGCCATTGGGTACATTTGATCGTTAGCATCCACTGCCACCGCAACCAGCAACTGTCCTCCAAAAGGGCCTTTCAAGAAACAGTCATCTAAGACGAGAACAGGCCCGCATCCCGAACTGAAACCCTTTTTACATGCATCTAAACAAACGTACACCCGTTTGAATACTCCCTGATGACATTTGATGACAGCGGTTGACCCTGGGTTGCTCCTTAGTATCTCAAGGCTGTATTAGCGTAATTTTTGGTAGTAGATCACGTCATCCCCCATAATAACACTAAGTGCCCTATTCCTTGCCCTATACGCCTTGCATCTACCAATTTTCACCAAGAATTCTTGGTTTACATCCGCGATCAAACTCTTAATCGACCAATCTGGGTCTGTCTGCCACCTACTCATGTAATGTTTGGCCAGCCACTGAGTTGTAACATTCCTATTTTTGTTAGTTGGGCCACATTGGTGTTCATCCAAGAAGGTTTTGATCCTCCGTACTGGTTCGCAACCTCTGTTACTTGCGTAGATGTACCACTTGTTGTTGGCTTGGCTACATTTGAATGAACACCGCTGTTTGTCATTCTTGAACATCTTGATATTCCTTCTCTGTATAATTTTGTACTACCTGACGCTGTCTTTGAACTCTTTATATGTCGTGAACTCAACTCCTACCTTCAACTCAAGGAACCGTATCTCTGTCGGCATCCTAAAACTTCTAAGCCTTTGTTTCCTTTTCCTTGATCTCCTAGAATCGTTGGGAGAGTCTTCAGGACCTGTCAAATTATCGTTGCTGACATACTCTTCTTCTGAGCTAATGTCGTTATTCATTTCCCCGCTTACGTTGGAAACAGCGGAATCAGTTTCACTTTCGTTGTCTGATTCTAGAGTGTAATCAGTGTCTTCACTCATATTGTCTTCAGCGTGAGATTCACTCTGTTTGGACTGAGCTGGTGGAGGCTGCTCACTGAAATCAATTTGTGACATGTCAATTTCAGCAAAGAACGAGTCGTCGAAACTATCTAGACCAGGCCCACCATCATGCACACTATCTACACCAGCGTCTTCAGCCTCTGCCCCACCAGCTTCTTCACCACCAGCCTCTTCATTTACACCAACCTCTTCACCACCAACCTGTTCACCACCAGCCCTTGTCCCATCATCCTCTGCCACACCAGTCTCTGCCCCACCAGCCTCTTCAGCACCAACCTCTTCACCACCAGCAGCCTCTGCCCCTCTAGCCTCTTCACCACCAGCAGCCTCTACCCATCCAGCCTCTTCACCACCATCCTCTTCACCACCAGCCCCACCAGCATCTTCACCTTCTACCTCTTCTCTAACATCCCCTACACCATCAATAGTTTCCCTAACACCCCCTTCACCATCTACATTCTCCCTAACATCCCATACACAAGCAACAGTTTCCCTAACATCCCCTTCACCATCTATATTCACCCTAACATCCCCTACACCATCTACATTATCCCTAACATCCCATTCACCATCTACATTCACCCTAACACTGTCACCACCTATTGAAGTCTCATCAACATCTACACTATCTACACCAATACCAGTCTCATCAACATCGCCATCCACAACATCAGTAAAACTATGAAACATCCCTAAACTATCAGCCACAATTAAACTGTTATCACCTTCAACATCGAAAGTTGAAATAAACATTTTGTTTCTTACTTTTGTTGGAGATACTACTTCTAAAGGGGGTGCCCTATCATAGAATATGTTAAGTACCCTATTAGTGCCAATCTTTTTTGTTACCTCGTAGAAGTCTGCATCTGTCTCCAATAGTCTGAGAGACGTGCTTGAACTCGGCAGCGAGTACGCGGACACAAAATGTCCCTCTCTTCCTGATGCTTCTATTAAATCATGTATGAAATGGAGTTCCAAAATAGAGAATTTATCGCAACTAATGAAGTCTACGATTTCTAACCTGCCCCCTACGTACTTGAGCTTCTTTTGGCCAGTTAGTTTACCATCGAAGTGGTAATTCACAGCAAACAAGTCGTCATTTGCACCTGAGAAATATGAAACATAACATAACATTTATCATCCTAGTTTAACACCAGTTTATACACAAATTTTGTAGACATGGAACATTAATCAACACAACAATCATAACACTACACCAACAACATACATCTAAACACTACAATTTACACACCAATTTCAGTAGCATTTCCAAATAACACAACAATCATAACACTACACCAACAACATACACAGCCACACTACAATTTACACACTAATTTCAGTAGTATTTCCAGATAACTCAACAATTATAACACTACACCAACTACATACACAGCCACACTACAATTTACACACCAATTTCTGTAGCATTTCCAGATAACACAGCAATAATAACACTACACCTATAACATACACAGCCACACTACAATTTACACACCAATTTCAATAGCATTTCCAGATAACACCAACAATATTACACTACACCAACAACATACACAGCCACATTATAACACCAAATTCAGTAGCATTTCCAGATAACACCAACAACATTACACTGTAACACCAACAACATACATTGTAACACCAACAACATTATCAACTTGTATCGATTTTCATTCCATTTTGAGTAATACATCTATCAACCCATGAAAATATAAATACAATATTCACAGCTAACCTCTGTATAAAAGCTTATCCATGGTGAAAGCGATGCTTCGACTTGTCATAGAATTCTGGGTTTTGGGAATCTGGGTTTGGGGAAACTGGTTCCAATCGATGATGGATGAAGAAGTCGCCTTGATGGAATGGATGAAAGTGTTTGAAGTCGCGTTAGGGTTTACAGATGCCCATGGATTCAGTAAAGCAGAGAGGAAGGTTAGATTTGGAGGGAGAAATTAGGGTTAGTGTAAATTGGGGTAATTGGGGTCTGATTTGGGTAAGTGCAAACGGGTCGGGTTAGGTTATATTGCTACGGGTTGGGCTAGGTTATATTGGGTTTCGGGTTTGGTTAATTAAATTAGGGTTCGACCCAGTCCGTTTATTAAGTTAGTGGGTCAATGGTAAGTTTTTTAGGTAAATGGTAAAATTTGAAGGTAAATGGTAACTGTGACATGGCAGCTGACATGACAGCTTAGTTGGAATGCTAAGGAGCATTTTTGGCAAAAGAATTGGGGGACTATTTTTGCAACAAAAACTGATGCTACGTGTCAAGCTCACAGGCTTCACATGTGCGGGGGGACTAAAAATGAAAATTAAAAAAAGGATGGGGATGAATTCTATGCATGGTTGAAGGAAATGGACCAAGTTGATACAATTGGTAAATATGGAGGACTACGAGTGCTTTTTAGCCAAAAAAAACAACTAATACCATCAATAACATTAAGGAAAAATACAATTAAAAAAATTAAACTGCGAATGACGACATAATAATATTGAAATAAACTAGTGATTTTATAGAATGTTATGCTAAAAAATAGACAAAACGAATATGAAAGGTGTTTTATGAAAGGAGCGATAAAAAAAGTTGCTATTTTTATTTTAAATGATAAAAACACAATCAAATATTATTATAGTTATATATTGTATGAAGTTAGAATGATTAATATTTGTCAATAAAAAATATTAATCCAATTTTGACAAATTATTAAGTTATCCAGACCGATAATACCATATTCTTTTAAGGTCTTCTAGTTTGGCACCAAAATTTATGAAGAAAGTTACCAATCAGGTGTCGCAACTATGTGATAAAAGACATTCGCTATCCGGAACAAGACGGAAGCCAACCGAGAAAGACGTTTTAATGTAAATATATATTTTATATATATATTATGGTTCCCTTTTCTAGATCTGCATTATACTTTTTTTTGTTTATTTAATTGAAAAAATTTATTACTAAAAAAACATAGATATGCTTTTTATTTTGGTCAAGTTTTTATTTACTTTTATACTGTTTTTTTAGATTTGCCTCTCTATAAAAGATATGCATATCTTTTGATTTTTAAATTTGTTTTGAAATTTACTTACCAGATTTTAGTTATTTTGTTAAAAACAAAGTGTTGAGAAAGAGTATGAGTTGTTCCAGAATCGTCTGGCCTATAAAGCAGATTTACTGTTACGGTTAGAGAAGAGGTATAAACCCAGATTCACTGAATCCTAATAATAGGATATCATCACCATATATCGACTTTAAATATTGATTTGAGTTCTGAAGAATAGATTAATATTTGGACAAAGAGTTTGTAATCAGTTGTTTTGGCTCTATGCAGTTTGTGGACCAGATTTTGGATGGAGAGTTTGTAATAAATAATTTTGGGCTTGTGGACTATGTTCGCGGATTAAAAGATTGTTTTGGGTTTTTAAGATTCGTGGAGTGATGTAATTGAAGCCGGCCGGGTATCAAAATCGCTTCACCTGCCTCAAAGGAGTACCATATTTATAATTTCATTGAAAATGATGAAATCATAAGTACTATAATAATATTTGTATTTATGATCTTAGTAGATTATAATTTTAGATTTAAATTAAAAATACAGTTGCACAATCCAACGTGGGTTTTAAGTGAAATAGAAGTTATTAAATTATTAACTATTCTCACGGATAATAAATTTAGTTTAAGATAATATTTGTTTTTTTAATTCATATTCACAATTTTTAGATCATCGTAAAAAAACATGATGCTGTACATGATTTTAAGAATTTAAAATTATGAGCAACCTGAAAAATTTATTGAGGTTTCATCATGTAACAAAAAGTCCTCACAAAACTAAAGGTTCTACTTCTCTACTTATTTTTAAAAAGCCTCAAATTTGTTTACCTTAAAACTCGCTAGAAGTTCGACTTAAGTAATTAATGACAGATATCCAACATAAACTTTTCATCGAAGTTGATTTGAGTATATCCAAAGAGAATTTCATCATTGATGTTTTTTTAAATCAAGCTCCAATCCCTCAAAATTGAAGAAGAACGCAAAGATTCAACCCGATTCTTAACGAGAAGAAGAAAGAAGTTATTATCGAAGTTCCACATCTTCCCTCTCCAAAGAAAGACACTCGGAAGATCAAAGATACTCTATGCATAAGCTCGTTAATAATTTGGTATTTGACTACGTTTCCCCATGAAATGAACAAAATACATATGGCTCCAACAACATAATCTGATCATAGCATAGGTAACTAGTCTTCAAAGACATGAGATCTCATACTCAAACATTTTTTAGCATGACAAATGTGCACAAAAATACATTATTTTTCAAGTTTTAGATAAGAAAATTCTCATTTCTTCCTCTAAAATTACATTAATTATAAAATTTATTTTTGGTAGGCCTAAACTAGAAGAATTTAAAACTTTTCTAGGTTCTTTCAAGTTCAATGGTATAATATATATATATATATATATATATATATATATATTATATATAACTATAGGCATTTTGTTTATAGAATTTGATAATATACATGATATTAAAAAAAATTGGAAATGAAATATTTGGAGTGTAGGTTGATACTCCAAATTTTAATCCCAGGTTGGAGTCTCCTATCTCTCTCTCTAGTCTGGATCATATTCCCAAAAATACCATAATACTTATATAACCAAGAAACCATAACTCAAATTTCCAAGGTAATTGGAATACCTTTAGCAACTTTGGTTCCTGTAAAAAACCAAGCAAACTTTAATTGTTGCAAAGCTTGGTTGGTTTTGGATGTATCATATCACCTTTCAAAAAATATGGATAAGTTTTGGGTGAAATGATAGATTTTGGCAGGATATCACCTAAGGTGATATACCTCTATATTTCCAATCATATAACCATTTCGGCCACAAGGAAAACAATTGCAATAAGGATTTAGAAAACAAAGAATAAATGAATAGGAAAAATAGGAAAACTTCTGAAATCAAATAAGCAACAAATAAGACCACCACTCATTTAACTAAAAGGTGGGTAAAAATATAATAAATCTAACAAATGCTAGAAACAATTCTCCAAATATAAAGGAAAAATAAAATTCCAATGAGAGTATCAATACTCTTTATTCTAAACCTAACTCACCTAAATTAGATTTAAACATAAACAAACAATAGATTTTAAATGTTAAAGCAAAGAAAACTGATAATACAATCAATCAAGGAAATATTATAGAAGGTAACTCACTGAAATCATTAAACAACTCTGAAAATTATAATGTAACTAAAAATAATATCATTGGGGCTCTTCATACAATTGATATTGGTAATTGATTCGACATACTTAAAGACTTAGCCAACTTTGATACTGAGCAGTTAATACTGCTCTGTTACATTCTGGTAGTTTACAATTTCACCGAAAATGAAAAGTTACTAATTTCACCTAAAATGAAAAGTTATTGTCAACAAGGAAATAAACAAACAATTAAAGAAGAGAATAAAAAACAAAAGGTATAGTTCTTAAAGGCCATTTAAACAACAAATCATTAAACTTCGAAGGATCTTTCAGATCCTCTAACGCTTTATCAAAATGACTTTTCCAATTTTAAACTGGTATGCGAGTGAATTTGGAAACATAGAAACCCTAAAAAGAATAAAATCATTTTTAGTCATCCAATGTTGTACTCCTCTAAGATTATAATTTTATTGGAAAATATCAATCTTGGCTATTTTAGGATACCAAATTGACTAGATGTATTGTGTATTTATCCTATCTTTGCACTAGATTTGTGGTAGGGTTACCCCTAACCTAACTTTTCTTTTAATGTAGGAATCAAATAATCTTCCAACATGGTGGAGAGACTTTAAAGTCAAAGATCATGAGAGGTATGAGGTCAAAATGATGGATTTTCTTATTATAAAATTTGGTCTTATAGTTTAGGCAAGGAAGAAGATGAAGGATGGCCAAGTACATTTAATGTTAGATCTTCTGCCAACAACTCCAAGCTTCAACAAATATTCAAGGTTTTATCTAAATTCAAGATAAAGGTTAAAGGACCCAAAATCGTCTCGAAAAGTATCTTTCTGAGTTTTACTATGAAAGATGAAAATTCGCATGGAGCTTCAAATTGTTAATTGTACCACAAATTTTAATTTTTAGCAAATGCTTAAATTTATCTATATTTGAAGACTTTGGTCTAAATTTGGACTCCATTTTGTAATACAAGGCCTATTGGATCTTTTTCATAACAATGCTTTTTTTTATGATTAATTTTTTTATTTAATATTGTTTTAAATTAAAACTATATATTAATATTATTCTTGATGGATATTATCGGTTATATATGTGTGTGTATGTATTAAAATTTTATTTTAAAGTATACATATTTTTTAATACACCTAATTTAGATTTTGATCATAGATTTTTAAAACGTAAAATATTTAAAAATAATTAAATAGTCAAAATGCATGTTAGCAACAATATTAGGTTTACTCGTGAGTTCAAAAATGGTTCATATTATGCAACCGAATGTTTTCGTATTGTAAAATTTTGTGAAATATCACGTTCTTAATAGTTGTTGGGCTCACCGATATGCTCGATTTGAGTACCTGTGATGCCCAAATCTGATACTCGAGTCAAGAATAAGGTCCATTAGTGTCTGTCCAAAATAGTTACATAGCTGAAGATCGTTTGGCCTACATCATCCACTCCTGGTTGAGTAAAATTCGACCTCAAAGTCCTAATATTATCGTCATCAGTCAGATCTTCAACTTGTTCCCAATTATGCTGACCACAGACTTCTGTTATACTATTCTTGCTTCATTTTTTTCAAAATCCGCATCTCCTTGAGAGCCACCAAACTTTAATCGCTTCAATGCGACCATCATGTTATTCCTTAAGAATCCTCTATAGACAACACCAAATCCAAAATGTAGCATTTTGGAAAACACTCATATTCCTTCTCTAAACATTATATCGAACACTTTTCGTGCATAATCAAAAACTTGAAATTTTGAGTACGCGCTTAATATGATGTTTTAAGAGACGTATCAGTTTCAAAACTTTTATAATGTAGTTTCTGATAGAAAAAAAAAATATTTTCTAGACCAACAACAAGCATTAAGGATATATCATTACATATTACTTTAGTAAATTTTATAGAATAATTTTTTTCATACGGTTCATAAATCCATGCCATAACCAGCTCAATCAACACATAATCCCAATGAAATAGATTATTTAAGGTGAAGAAAATCATGCATCAATATAAATTAACATATAATTTGATTATTCTGTCGAATCTAAAAAAGGGGGTTTTAGTGGCTCTGATACCAATTGTTATATCTTATTTTGATATCACATCAAATTAAATATAATAAAACATGAAAAAAATATAAACCACTTTCTAGATTTACCTAAGAATAAATAAGAATAAGATGACTCGCGGGTTTGTCTGCAGTTATCTATCTAAGTATTCTTGTTATTTTTCCGTTCTTCAACAATTATGTAGACAAACTTGAGAGATTCATCAAACGAGTTAATACATAAAAGGTTGGATTTTATAGACATTGAAGGAAGCGGCAAATTTTGTCTTTAGGATTTATGATGATGAAATGTCTAAACCTAACCTCTTATTTATATTCTTTACAATGTGAAGTCCAACATTATAAATCCTACAAACGTTCAAGGACATGGCCTCGAAGTGGTATAACCGATTCCCACCGAGCTGCATCAAAAAATTTGATATATTTTGTGTCATGTTCAGGCAACAGTTTGTGAGAAGCAAGAACTTCTTAGCCGACAGGGGCACGATTGTCAATTGTCCGTAAAGGGTTGGAGAAAGTTTGAGGGACTACATCAGATGGTTCGTAGAATCCAAAACCGATCTTAACTATTATGAAGTGATTGTGGCGTTACAAGGATTTAGGTTGGGTCTGCTACCCGGGCCCATGAAGGAAGCTGTCACCAAGAAACAAGCTTTACTTTTTGGGTCTTGTTAGCTTAGATCAAAAAGCGGATCTTGATAAAGGAAACTCAAGCATCCGATCTGGCAGCTCAGTTGCATCAAAACGCACAATCCTCGGTCGTCGTATATTAGCAGGTTCCTCCATCGATCCCACAACTGCAACCAATCAAGACTTACCCATCGACCCAATAATTCCAAAGAAGAACATCAAGTTCTCAGCCTCCTCAGGTAAGGAATAAACAGCATGTAGCAAACATTCAAGCAACGTCCCAACCCATCTCAAACAAATGGATCTCATGAGCCCGCTTTGCTGAGTCGACCGAGTGCGTGTCAACAAATTAGAGCCTTTTTCTCTTCCCAAGGAATCTAACAATGTTTTTCAGCTCATTTTCATCTACAAGGGAAACGACCAGGTCGAAATAACTAAAAGAACTATCATCGATGGCCTCAAGAATAATTTGGAATGAAAGAACGGAAAATGGTCAAATTATTTGCATGAGGTGCTATAATAATACTGAACTACTCCTAGTACTACGACTCGAGAATGACCTTATGGGTTGGTGAATGGTATGAATATTGTGACTTCCTCAGGATATATGTTCCCATTCTACAGGGTTGAACACTACTCCGAGGATGATAATGATGAAGGTCGATGCCTTGCTTTTGATTTAATCGAGAAAAAGAAAAGTCGAGCGCATTTTAATTTAATGCATTATCAGACCTTGATGCAAAGCAGGTAGAGTTTCAGGTTGGCGATAAATTTCTAAGAAATATCTTTTTGCATACCAAAGATAAAATCCTTAGGAAGCTGGATCCGAATTAGGAGGGTCTGTACCAGGTAACGGAGATATTAAAACTGGGATTGATTGAGGGATAAAGAAAACAGAGCTCTTTGGAATCCATAGAACATCGAGCATCTCAAATTATATTTAGAATAATTTTGAATACTTGTACCTTTTATTATCTTATTGTAAGTGGTGTTAATCGGCGACACACTCTTTCCTACTCATGGTATAAAATTATGACTTTATAACGTTCGTGGTGTCCCATATAAAAAGTCAATTGGTCAATAGGTTTGGACCCAAGGAGTCTTTCAACTTCGGTTTATCAACATCATTATTAAGTTTGGACTTAGGGGGGTAATTCAACTTTGGTTGATCAACATATCATATTTAAATTTGGACCCGAAGGGTCTTTCAACTTTGGCTGATTAACATATCATTTTTAAAATTTGGACCTGAGAGGTCTTTCAACTTCGATTGATCAATATATCATTTTTAAATTTGGACCTGAGGGGTTTTTCAACTTCGGTTGATCAACATATCATTTCTAAATTGGGACATGAGGCGTCTTTCAACTCCATTTGATCAACATATCATTTTTTAAAATTTGGGAATGTAGGGTTTTCCAACTTGGGTTGGTCATCAAATTTGATTTTTAACTAAGTTTATCTTCATATCAGAAACTGATCACTTTTGATTAGGAGGTTAAAAACTTATAAAAAAAACTTATTAAAACAGCAAATTGGCCAAGATAATAATGTAACAGAAAATGTTACGGGGCAAAGTGAATTGACTGACACAAAATTGCACGACTCTAAAAGGTCGGAGATACAAAATTTTTGCGACCTTAACGGTCAGAGACACACCACAAAACAACAGGAACACCATGACCGTTACTCCAAAATCTACTATTCATTTCCCGATGAGCTATTGTTTGACGACGAATCCTCCGACTCCGGCAACGGCGTATCATCTTCCTCATTTTCCATTTCCTCAAAGTTATCTTCATAAACAACCCTTTGGGAACAGTCCTTCTCATGAATTTCTAGTCATAAATACCCAAGTACCAAGTTGAGAATCAGTATGGCCTTCGCGCCGGCTACTTGAGTATCCATGGTCTTTAGGAAATTTGTGGCAAACGTATTATTCACCGTTTTGTTTTCCTTGGCAAGTTAGGTACGAAGATCTTTAAGAGCTTTGGTACAACAATATTGGTCTTGAATTTAAAAACGACCAACTTCCAAACAACCTCATCATGTTGGTTTTCAACCGTTTTTTCCCGACGTGCAAGGTATTGAAGATCATGCTCAACCAATTTTGCCCACACAATAGCATGGTCGAACCATCCCCGAGTATCTAGTTATTGCTCTCTCGAACACAGATCTTGTTCTTTGAGCTGTCCCTCTAGCTTGGATATTCAGCTTAGGGCCTCATATAATTTCATTGCTGATACAAAGAGCACGAAAAAGTATCTGACTGCCTCAGCTGAAAGGACCCAATAGGGGAGGAATTTTCTAATAAGTACTGATCGTTTAGACTATCATCTTGATAAATAAGAAAAATGAAAATGGATCATCTAACACTACAACATTGTCTGAGCGTGTTACGTCGTTTTCTGCGGGCGTCAAATTGATTTCAAGAGGCGATTGTTTGGTGGAGAGTCCCGAGAGGTCGTAGGGTTGTGAATCTTCAACCGTGGAATTATCAACCATTTTTTGTGTGCCTTCTGCACCAAGATCCTTCTCGAGTTGTGTGGTCTCGGTGTTGTTTCCAGCGGGGCTACCCTTTTCAACGGTGTCTTCTTTACTTTTCGCCGACCCCACTTTTGATAAAAAAAAATTGTATCATGAGTCGACCCGCCGTATTTATCGAATAAGGTCAAAATAGTGGTTTGTTTGCTGGCAGGGAGGTCGGATGGAAGGACAATCGTAATAGATATTTAATTCTTAGCCACTCGTGACTTTTTTACTCCACCTTCTTCGATAACTGTTTTTTTCTTTTCTCCCACCCCCTCGAAGCTCATCATGCTCTCCACCTCTGCCCACATTGGCTCCCACGTTTTCATCAACGTCGGCAATCACAACTGTTATTTCTTGATCAACTCGTCTGATGCCTGCCTTGGTTACCTCAAGATCTTGTGAGTTTTCTTTCTTGGGTCGGTGACTGGGTGCCCTTTTTCGTTTGGGAAACATGAATTTAGCATCGCGGTCCTGCAACCTTGTGACTAAGTCAACAAGATTGGGATCTATCATCATTTTCTCCACAGTCAAGCCGTCATCCGAACAGCACCAAAGGTGGCTATTAACTAGATTTACGGGGATGAAGCATCGGTGAAACTCTTTTCCTCAGTTCCTTCAAGCCCAGTCACTCAAACGGGAAAAAGTCTGCTTGGCCGAGGCCAGATGTTCTTGATTTAAGGCTTACAACTTTGTTTTAGGAGCTGTGTAGAAAAGGTTGGTAAGAAAAAAAACATACCATCACAAACCCACTTACATGTGAGGCGTCTTGGGTTACTCTTGGAGTGAGGCCTTCCATTCTCTTATGCCTCTCTAATAAACACAAAGTGGTGTTTCCAAACTTTTTCGGCCCCAAGCAGATCATTCGCTATTTTTATATCGTTGGCAAGGGATATGTAGTAGAATGACTACTTCAATATTTTTGATAGGCCAGTAATAGAAACAAACTCATCCATTGGAATTCTTATCCATGATGTTTAGGTCGGGTCATTTTTCCAAGGAATTGCTTTGTTTTTGGAGGAATTGACAGTAGTAGCGGCAACAATATTTTTGCGAGTCATTTTCGTGTCTATAAGCGAACCGTGCTGCACTACACATTTAATAGTGTTATGACCGGTTCGAACACCAATGATGTTCAAACTAATGCTGACATATTCAGGTACATGAGGCGACGATTCAAAGCTTGACTCCCTTATGGCCAAAAACTGAGAATGGTGGCGATTTTTTAGCGAATCTCCTTTTTTCAAGTTGGAAGTTTGGCGAAAACTAGAGGTTCAACTTTGACCAGTTCAAAGATTTGGATCGGACTGTCGAGTTGGGGCAGAAGCAGTAAGGGGCGATTGCGAGGAATATTTTTAAGTTCCAAAAGAGCGATGACGATCAGGGTTGAAGGTCCCGTATGAGGTGGTATGAGAGGAATGCCTTGGAAGATTATAAATCACTTTTGTCACTCGGTATACATCAATTCTATCAAAAATGTTGAACCAATCGTAAATACCAAATATTGATATTTTTATCGAGGTTTGGTTTTTCCATAAATCGACGTGATGGCACACTTTATCTCTCTAGAAATCCGAGCATTGAGCTTCTCTCTCTATAAATGATCTGAAAGTATATATGAGACAATGAAGAGTATTTTTAGAAAAACCACCACCTCTATGGGTAAATTCATAGGAAAACAGGAACGATCGTGCCGTGGGAAGTTCAATAGTGGTTTTTTTAGTATACGAGTGACACATACCAAATAGCCAGGGGACACGTGTTCTATCGCGATACGATCTTCACCTTTGCAGGGCTAGTGAACTTTATTTAGTTAAAAATTATGGTGAGGCCTAATAACGACCGGCTTCAGCCAACGTATTTGAAACCTCAAATAATTTGGTATGGATTTAAAGCCCGACTCAAGAAAGAATCATTAATGTTGTTTTAGTACGACCCCATGTGAAACAACATAGTGCTTGCTCGACTTTCTTACAAAGAGCAAGGGGCTACTGATAAGAGTGTAAATTATCTGAGCCCAAACAGATCGGTAGATCCAATGATAATTGAGCATTGGACTTATAATTTGTAATGAGAACGATAAAGTAAAAAATATGAAGAATTTATCTTATAATAATAAATTTATGTATAGATTTAGAGTAAATAAGGGGTGGAAGGGTCACCCATGTAGGTTTAGGGCCCATTACATTTACTATATAAAGCAAGATTACTTTTATGGGGATGAACAATTAATATACAATACATACTTTTTGGCATTTTCTATCTCTATATCCCATGTTTCTCTCTCTAGATACTTAATACATAAGATCATTGCATAAGAAGTGCTGAAAGTGAGGAGATGAAGATAAAAGGATTGGACCAACAGATCACCGCATTAATGGTCAATGAAACAAGTGACATAAGGTTGTCCTCACAAACAAAAAATTAAAGTACATTATAGGATCAACCATTATACCAAAATAATAGTTTTGTTGATAGGCCATGACCTATCATTGACCTACGACTGTGTTTACTAGACTTAAGGACATTCAACCTTCACATACTTGGGTTGGTCTGTCTACTCCACCTTTCACCATCCCCAATCTTAGTCATTGCTAATTATGAGGTTGGGGTACATTGTGGCTCGTTTACATCTCTCTGCACTTACCAAAGAGTAGTATGAGATCGAACTATCATGAAGCTTGTTGCCCGAAAAGTTGAAATATGACTAAAGATAAATGTTTTTTTTTATTATTATTTATTTATTTTGTAGGAGTCTAGTCCTGCCATTGTCATATATTATCTATAATATGTTGGAGATTGTAAGAATCTGTAATCCCCCACGATATTAATTCACCATACTGTGTTTTTGTGTGACTTATAAAACCCAACTTCGTTCTAGACATGAGGGCATATGAGGTGAACAAAAATGTAAAAACAATGTTACGACTACTAATGAGCCATCATACGAAGTGAATATACCGAATAAGCCACAGGTGTGGTCCAATTTTTTCCTTGTTTTTTTGTTATTTAATGTTTGAGATATATTTTGTGTCATGATACGGTCATGTCATAGATGACGAGTTTTTCTTTTAACTATGCACAAATGCTCTTAGGGAATGCAGTCTTATTAGTAGCTATTAAGGTTATTTTATAGCCTTAAAGAAAAAGGTTGTTATCGGACCATAACCGGCTTATCTTGAAAACAAAAATATGCTTTAGGTTCCGTGTGGAAGTGTCTACCACTATTATGCTCATGAGATTCCATATTTCAATATTTCACTTACCATTTATGTCGTAATGGATCCGCCAAAGTTGGTAACATATTATGGTACCATATTTTATGGTTTTTGTTATTGTATCCGAAGACGTTATCCTTGGTTGAGGTAAGTACATGAAAAAGTTACAATACCTATTTACAATAGGTTATGCCTCACTTCGGTATAATGTCAGCTTGGGTTGAGTATGGTTGGACCAGATGCACATTGTAGTCTCCACTGTGCACCAGTATCTTACATTATCTGATCAAAGGGAAAGTTGTGATCATCCATAAGAATTAACAAAAATCCCATGAATGTTATGTCTCCTCTATTTTGCTAAACAAAATAGCAATTAGTTAAGCACCTGGTTATCATAGAAACCATGAACAATAAGTGAGAGACTTTCTATATTATTAAGACATTAGAAGATGTCGAAAATGTCATGATAGAAGGTACAAAGGCATCATGACTATAACGAGGCCTCAACCTCGTATTAGAGTCTGAACTATACAATCTCAACATGTTTGCCTAAAGTGCCAAAGACATAGCATGCCACAAACTTATAATGGACACTAACTGTCGATCAATCAAGAAAACGAGAATGTCATATTCCCATAAAAATGGAAGCTTCGTCAGAGAAGTATAAAAACTCACAACAATCGACCATATAAGATAGTCAAGTTACACGCTCCGGACACCATGTTCTGGTCAAGATGAAGAATGGTAAATAGATGATGTGCATTGATCTTATTAACCTAAACAAATTTTTTTGAAGGATTTGTTCTGTCTATCCCGAATAAACCAACTCGTTGATGTAACACGTAAGAACATAAATCTATCATCTATATCCCGGATAAAACCCGATATAAATGTACAAGAATGATCATGAACACACAATATCAGTTACATATAGATGATTGCATTGTTAGACAGTCATTTCTTTTAGGTTGAAGAACACCATGGCAAAAACCAGTGGCTCATCAACAAAACATTCGCCACACATCTTGAACATAATCTCTAAACATACATCGATGATATATTAGTGAGAAAGAGAAAAACCACATATGCGACCTATCTGAGACTTTCTCGAATTTAAGATGGGTAAGTTTAAAGTTAAACCTTAATAATTGAACATTCGACACCAAATCTGGCAATTGTTTTGGGATCCATGGCTAACGAAAATGGAAAAAACCAGACCTAACTCAGCTTTCCAAATCGACAACTATAACCATTTCGCGCAACATGAAGAAAGTTCAAATCTTAACGGACAGATTGGCCATATCAAACTTATTTTCGCTCTCAAAAAAATAGCTTTTTTTTAATATCGTTTGAGAAATAATCAGAAAATAAAAAATAAAATATATTTTGTTAGTTAAAATGATGATTGAATATGGGTCGCACTTCATTTTGTTTCCATTAAAATAGATAATTAAAGTTTCATTTTATACTCCATCTTTTTTATAATAACGGTCATTAAGAAAAACATATACCATGATAGATTTCATCTCTTATGAATTAATTACACTATTCTTGCTGGAATACTATTACCAATTAAATATATTTTATTTTACCTTTCTATAAATTAAACAAATAATAATAATGTGTAAACTTTTGAACCTCACAAAACACGAAAGTACGTGCATTGAGTTTTCAGGTCAGAGAATAAATTGATTTCGAAAGATGCGACCAACACTTAAAAAATGAAATGATTCAAAAGATGTGACAAGACAACGTACAAAACTAAAAAAACTAAACATTGTTTTGGTGGTAGGGTCGTAGGAGAGTGGGTTTAATTAATGCATGTGAAATGTTTTCAACTCCACTCACTATAAAAGTAAATGTAAATCAATAGGAGTATTTATATAATAGAGGTCATTGACTTCAGGTCATATTACGGAGTAATAAAATAGGCTTAAATGGTTGCTTCGTCTCTCGACTATCACGTTTTGTGTCATTTAGTCTCTCGACAAAAAAATCACGGTTGAAGGTCCTTCATCTATCAAAAATCTATAAATTCAGTCCCCGCGCGTGGTTTTTGCTGTAATGCTGCCACGTGTCACTATAGTTAAATGGTTTGCGTTCCACAGATAGTCCTTCGACTTTTAATTCCATTTTTACCCTTCGAATTTAATATTTTTTTAATATATAGTTTTATTTTTATTTTTTAGTTTTTCTCAAAACAGAGTATAGCAAAATTTGCTATACTTTGTTTTTTTTTCCGGAACTTACTCGCTTGTGACGAAACTCATAAACTCAGAAACACAATCCTGGACAGTATCCTTGGCGTCCTTTCCGATCTTGCCATTAGCAGGGAGTGCCTCCTTCATAATCCGGCTAATGTTGGCGATAGGCAGGAACGGATAAGTTTCATGGCCAAACGCCACTCGAACATCGATAGTACTAATGCTAATGTGGACCCAACAGAGCATGATCTTTGCTTCATTTCGTGTAGCTTAGGTCTTGGTACCTGTAAAATGACTAGATCACTTGCATATCCACAACGTTGCTTGCTAGATTGCTTCATAAAACCGTTGAACTCCAATTCTTGTAGCTCAGGTATTGGTCCCTGTAAAAAAACTGACTAGGCCACTTGTTAGACTGCTTCCGAAACGCGTTACACTCCATTTTGTATAGCTCAGGTCTTGGTCCATTTAAAATGACTAGGCCACTTGCATATCTACAATGTTTTTTGCTAGATTTTTTCAAAAAAGCGTTGAACCAATCTCCTGTATCATTTTGTGACAGCTACTGGGAGAGTGACAAGAAAAGTGGACATTTTTGCATTTGGGGTGGTGTTGATGGAGATTTTAACCGGCAGAAAAGCACTGGACGATAGTCTGCCAGATGAGCAGCCGCACTTGGTTGCATGGTTCCGCCGAGTCCTATTGAATAAAGACAGCATCCCCGAGGCACTAGATAAGTCCCTAAATCCTGACAAGGAGACGTCTGCAAGCATGTATGCAGTGGCTGAGCTGGCAGGACACTGCACTGCACGAGAACCACAACAGAGACCAGATATGGGCCAGGCAGTCAATGTACTGAGTCCTTTAGTTGAAGAGTGGAATCCTTCTTCCCCAGAAGTAGAAGAGGAGACTTTCCTTGATTTGTCCAACTGCGCGAGTGATTTTTCGAGTCACGAAATTCTCACCACGCCGTGGTGATTCGTGGTTGAAGAGGATACCGTTACAGGCGTATTGGCCGTAAGCCTCTCGGTAGTTGACGGTGTACCAATGCGCGGCACATTTCGCAACGGCGTATGGAGATCTGGGATGGCAAAGCTTACGATGTCCACAAGAAGGGACCAACTCAACTAAGTAGTTCCGGAAAAAAAAACCGAGTATAGCAAATTTTGCTATACTCTGTTTTGAGAAAAACTAAAAACTAAAAATAAAACTATATATTAAAAAAATATTAAATTCGAAGGATAAAAATGGAATTAAAAGTCGGAGGACTATCTGTGGAACGCATACCATTTAACTATAGTCACACGTGGCAGCATTACAGCAAAAACCACGCGCGGGGACTGGATTTATAGATTTTTGATAGACGAGGGACCTTCAACCGTGATTTTTTTGTCGAGGGACTAAATGACACAAAACGTGATAGTCGAAGGACGAAGCAGCGATTTAAGCCTAATAAAATACATGTCAATCTAAAATTAATACTCATTCATACAACAGAACACCTTGATTGGATTATTATATCCCAATTTAATAGAATAATATTTATATTTTAAAATGCAAATAGTTTAAATATAAAATTAAGAGAATTTGATTTTATTGGAAACTCAACGATTCAATTTATAAAATTAATAATTTTATAATTTCATTTTTCATTTTTTTAATCAAATGGTTAAATATGGTTATTTATATGATTTTATTAATTATTATTTTTATATCTAAAAATCGGCATTTTTTTTATTTATTGTAGGTATTGTTTAGTGAAGTTTGATGGTTAATAATATTAAATTTGATTTATGTAAATTTAATTGACATATTATTTTATATTTTATATAGTTACATATTCAAATCATACATGTTTTTTATTTTTTATCTAAAAATTTAGAATATGATGCTTATTCTAAAATAATTTTGGTCTCTAATAAAAAATAACAATAATTTATTTGTGTGGCTAAATCAAATCTAAAAAATTTAGGGTTTTTCATTGCGGACATAGAAGAAAATTTTATGTAAGTATTTGGCTAGTAATTTGTACAGGGTACCATTAGTAAAGGAGCAAATACTTTTATCTAATATGATCAATGATTACTACTACCTCTTTGGTAACCCATTATGAGAAGAATATCATTAAATATTTTAGACTCGACAAGAATCTCAAGATCTCAGAAATAATTCATGATGACCTCTCGAACGGGTCATCTCACATTTGATATGCACGAGCAATGAATCACTGCAACCTTCAGGTGATTAACAATCTCATTCTATATTCTCCTCCTCCAAATACCAATTTATATGACTTGCATTATTGGACAGCCAATAGTGAGAATACTAGTTTCACTATCAAAGAGACATACAATATCATTTGTACGCCCACCTCCTGTATCGGATGGGACGGGTTAGTATGTCATAAGTATAACATTCATCGTCACTCTTCCATTATTTGTCTTACACTTCAAGGCAAGCTCACAACTCGAGATAAACTTTTGACTTGTGTCTTATGCACTTCGGTATCTAAAAATATCAATCATATATTTTATGAATGCAGTTTCACTCAGAGTATTTGAGGTTTTGCCAGCCCCAAACTAGGGCTCATTATTAATGCTATGAACTAACAATCTTGGGTCTACGAGGTGTCAAACTGGTAATTTTTCATGAAACCGAGATTCTTACTTTGGCGCGGTAGTCTACCACGTTTGGCAGGAAAAAAATATATGAGGATTTTTTTGTTCCTCTTCTGCGATTTCCTCTACAGTTTTGTACCGTATTCAGCCTGATATTCGGTTGAAATTTCTTGGAACCAAGATTGGTTAGTCAGGGTAATTTCTTATCTCAATTCTAACTTATTATATTACTGTATTGGTTATAGTTATCATTTCCCACACATGATGGTTGCAGTCGATATTTGTTGTTTTCGATGTCTAGTCACACGGTTGTCGATGTCGGCCTGGATCTGTTGCCTCATTTTCATTGGGGATGCTATGTATAATTACCTATGATTCAATATTATCTTATGTATTCTAATATGTTCATGTATGGTTTCTGATCATTATTATTTATTGTTTATTTCTCAGTAGGCTCATATATCTTCTTCAGGGTATGTCTCGTGTACTTTGTAAGAACCCTTTCACTTTAATCTAATGTTTTACCCAAAAAAATATTATGGGCTTAACTAACGATAATGTTTTTTTAATATATTAATTAATTAAAAGTGGTTCTTATAAATTCATGATTCATATCTTAAAGAAATTAATAAAATGGTTAAAATAAATAAATTATAGTAGAAGTGTAACCCAAGATTGGATATTGAAACAAAAAGAGATAAAAATCCTCATAAAGAATATGCCTAAAATATAATTGAATGAGTATGAAGAAACCAAGTATGTTGGCATATCCTACACAAAAGAACTGCAGCCAAGCTAGAAGGGAAAGATGACTATAAACAATACAAACAATAAACAAAAGTTAAATAAAGATAAGGGTTACACATGCCCAGGAAACTTGGTACCAAGGAACATGAATTTAAGGTCAAAGAGAATATGATACAAAATTGCAAAGGTAAAAGCAGAATGGGAGGAGCCAAAAGTTCTTGAATTCCGCTCGTGCCAAACATGGTAATTAACCACCCCAAAACAAGAACGCTAAAGGTCGCATCTACGAGCGTCATACCAGTTTGATCTCTTGCTAATCTAAGAAGGCCAATTAGTTGATTTTTTCGAGATCCCAAAAATTGAAATTAGCAAAGTCCCAAATGCTCTAGATGTAATTAAAGTCAACTATGACTACATAAGATACAATTTGAGGGAAACTTAGTCTCCTAACTTTGAATTTTGTCACGGGTGGACAAATTGACTTAGATAGCAAGCCAAATGATAAAGGAATGGTGGGAAATATTAAATGTATACTAAACTAATCATGCCTACCCGACACGGGGGTGCATCTAAGAAGAATATTATAAGTGTCTTTAATAGTGAACTTAGTGATTCCCCTCTTAGTAGTCCAATAATGGACATCATTATGGAAGATGTTCGAGAGAGAGAGAGAGAAAGAGGGAGATGATGAGGTTGTTGATCTCCCGTAAGATGATGTGATTTCTAGCACTATCCCGATCTAATATGAGCTCGCTAGTTTCACAACCCATTGAGGATAATATCTGAACTTTGAGGCTCTTTCCAAGCTTATAGTTGTGGATGATATTGATCCCGTAATGAGTAACTAGAGAGGTAGGGATGCGCAAAAAATTGTACAAAAATCAAGTGTTCTTCTCATTACTGTTTGTCACCATTTACAAATTACTAGTTCAAATTTTAAGACATAATATTTTTCTTCAAGTCCAAGAGGGAGAATAGTAAATCTTTAAATACCATAAATAATTGTATTTAATCTTCTCAGAGATTATTTAGTCAAACCAGATAGAGTTGTCGTTTTTATTAACAATAGACCATAAGTGTTTGAGGACGTCCTCATAATTCTAAGTGTTAGGTCTAGAATCACAAGATCACCCTCATACAAGAGCAAGGTAACAGCAGACCAAACCACTTTTCCCCTGTAACATTCATTTTGTGACCAGACCAAAGAAAATTACATAGAGACTGTGAGAGTTCTTTAAGAAATCTTGATGAAAGAATAAAGATTGAAGATCAATAAACCTACCACGCAGCAGTAAAAACATTGTATATGTCCTTAATAATGAAGATTTAATTGCACCAAGTAATATATTTTCACCAATAAGTCAAATTTGTGTTCGATATATTCATACAATTGATATAATTATTCTAATTACTTGTTAATTAGACTATCTTATGACAATGGCCAAATATATCATTAATATACCAATCTATGATTTTTCCAACAAAACTATCCAAATCAAGAACGAGATATAAAGTCTAAAAGCTTGCTAGTAAACAAAGATCAAGAAAAATATAAGCAAATGTTTCTCGAATGAAAAATTTGGATGATAACAAAAATAAAAGTTCATAGATCTTAAATCAGTTTTGGTGATAAAGTGTTAACTAACTATATTTCAATTTAAAATCATGTTGGAGAAGAAAACTATTTTTTGTCGCCTTTTTTTGGAGATAACTTTATAGATGTAATTTATAATATCTTATCTGTAGGTGTTTATGATAAAGATGTATGTTGTTTGAATGATACTATCCTTATTGGGGAAAGATAAAGATTCATATCATTAAGGTAGATACTTCGGCCAAATATTTCATAAAGCAAGTTGAATAAATTAAGGTTCATAGTAACAAATACAAAATAAGAATTGACAAGATAACTGAAGATATATGAGGTAAATGCATCAACCAAATATGTCATAAATAAGGTCTCCTAAAGGAAGTTTCAAAGTAATACATACAAAGTAAGCATCGTCAATATGTCTCAATAAAGATGGCGGATAAAACGTAAGTATTTCAAAGTAGACACTTAACAATTGAGAATATAACATATATATAATAACTATATCAGAACGACAAAAAAATAGAAACGTTAAGGATAGGCGAATGATGGGAAACAATTATAAGCAATGCAAATATTGAAGAATACGGTAGAAGTGTCGAGAAAGAGAAATAAATGTACTATAACTATGTGATATATATATATATATATATATATATATATATATATATATATATATATATTCTTATAATTGATGAATAACATTTGTTTTAAGATATACATTTCATTCATCCCGAATAATTAGGAAATAAATCTACTATAAATATGTGATATAATCATTATGAAAAAGGTTGATTAATTGATAATAATATTACACTTTCTAAAGAATTCTTAATCATAAACTAGTTTGTACTTCTAAGCATATTCATCGACGATTTTTCTTTCATAATATATGATATCGTGTATGAGAAACACCTTTGAATAGTCATTTAAGAAGCAAACTATAATGACTAGGTTATGAGTCGATAAAGCATCATTAGGATGTCCTATTGATGGATCTTCGATAATAGTTTCAGGAAATTATCAACTTATGGGAACAATAATTTGCAATAAATTCCAAGTGTGTTATCGAAAACATCTTAGATAAGGTCATTTAGGATTTAATGTTGGTTCGCAGGGTTCATTAGATATTATATTTAATCTAACTATAACATCAATAGTATAGCGAGAAGAAGACAAATATACGAATCTGAAGGCAATGACTCAAGTTTTAAATTTTGAGCTTTGGACTTACAAATGAATGAGATATGAGTATAGAAATATAAAGTTAATTTTTTGTAAAGTTAGTGAGATGAATATATCCAAAACTGTTTGAAATGATGACCATAACATTACAGTTGATAGCTGAAAAATCACGTCGAGAGGAAATACAATTTTGAATGAGGATGTGATGAGAGATTATTTAGTTCTTGATAAGAAGGTTTTTTTAAGGTAAAAAATTATGAGAGCAAGACAACTCGTTATGTTAATGAGACATCGTCATGAAGGGATGGTAAGAGAAACATAAAATGATTAATGAAAAAAAAAGATTACAAGACCAAACATGACATTATATACATTGGGAAATTATTTGTTAACGCAAAAGATTCTGTAAGGAGAATTACCAAAAACGTTCGAACGTTATATGATGGAAAAATAAAACGGTGTTATAAATCATGAATATCACCTCGACTAGCTTTCTAAAATCATTGTACGATTTAATCTGGAAGACACTCTACTCTATCAGGATCTATGACATATAAAGGAAGCACATCGACTTGTTTCAATTTCTTAGCCAGTTGCACATCTTGAGACATCGTTCGTCTTAGCAAGAAGTTATGGATATCAGATCTTCACACACTCCGAATTACATATGGTGTGATAAAAGCTTCTTTTTCACATTTACACTATTCTGACCGGGTTCGAATCGAAGGACTTTCCTGTAATAAAATTCAAGGATATTATTCTATGTAAGCAACGGTTGCTAAAGAATCATAAACTGTATTATCTCCTCGACTAATATGTTGTACAATAACGTGCATAAATAGAATACTCAAGTTTCAAAGCTCTCAAAGATACAAAATTAAATGGTCATTTTTAGCTTCGAAAACACCGGCCACCTGATTCGCTATTAATTGGGAATCTGTTTCTAAACAAACTGAAGCCTTAAACCAGCCAATTCAGCTTCATATTCAGCTTCATTTTCGATGCGTGAAAACCAAATTTAATAGCTTGAAATATTAACTCCCCATATAGAGCATCAATTGAACTCCCGCACTGCAGCCTAGAATGCTAGAACCACCATCAGTTCGAACTACCCACATCGAACTCCTTGGCAAGACCTCATTGTCTATCTCCAATAGCGTCGAATAGCTACTGCATCTTTATGAGGACCTGCAGTACCTCTCAAATCGTCGTCATCGGAAAAATAAAAGGAACATCTTTCTTGCCATACAAGTAAGTAGCTAAACTCACGACATGCCTCTTTCTAGAGCTATCAGTGTTTCCAGTTATAGTATCTCCTCCGAAGATGTCTAAGGATTCAAAGTATTCACACAAACTCTAAACTTGACCTTGTTTCATTAGCTCATCCACTGCCATCAAGATCAATCGATCCGGATCCGTATCTAAATATTCCAACGCATCATCGAAATCATCAATTTTAGAATACAGAATCATTAAATTTTATACCTGTGAATTTGGATTTGTTGCTTGTGAAGTTAATGCAATAAGAACATTTGGTACGTTGCTCTGCCTTTTTACATAGGCTAGTAACTTACCATTTTCAATTAAAGCTTGCACCTTCTCCTTCAAAGCTATACAGTCTACAGTATCATGTCTGATGTTGTTATGATATTTACAAAAACAATTATTACGTTTTTTGGTTTGTTTATTTATGAGAGAAGGCTTTTTAAAACTCACATATCCTTTTGACCTTTCATAAATTCCAACAACGTTTTCAGTTAAATCAAAATAATACTCTGGCCTTGTCCATTGATTAGGCCCCAGTCTTTGAAATTGATACAATGTAGCTTGAGTTGGGCATCCTCCAATTCGATGAGGAAAATTGTTATTTTTTCTCAGACGCGATGGTATGGTTGATTTCCAAGAATGTCCTTGATTGTTTGACACCTACGTTGAACTTGTTTTGACTGAACCCAAACACATCTCTAACTCTAGTCGACTCTTCTACCTTAATTTGGTCCTCCACTTGATCGATCAATGCTCCAAATGTCAAAGCTCTTCGCTTCGTTGTTTCATTTGCCAAATCTCCTGGTAACAAGCCTTATCAAAATGCAGCCATAACTACCAACTCTTCACAATTATCTAAACCAGCTTTTGTTAACACAAAACGTTTAGCATAATCCTTGAGCTTTTCTCCCACAACTTGCTTGTACTGCATTATTTTGTTTCCATTTGCTCGCAGCTCTTTACTTCCCACAATGGTCCTATGAAGGTTGGGTAAAAATATTTAAAAGTAGAAATGGATCCCTTCGGAATCTTGTTGTACCATTTTAAAGTTGAACCATTGAAGTGTGAGAGAAATCTTTGCATACCAATCTATCATCGTCATCAAAATTCATCATGTAGTTCTTAACCTGTCCAATGTGGTTATAAGGATCTTGTATCTCATCAAACTTTTCTACCTTAGAGAACTAATTGTAATCGGAAATCTTTATGAGTGGAGAAAAATCCTTTCAGCCAAGATTCGAACTGCTTTGAGTTAACTGTTCACATATTTTCAACAAAGAGTTTTGTCCTCGAATTAAAGCAACTTTTTGTTAACGCTTTAGATATTTCCATATGGAGCCATTTTCTTCTAAATATCATAAACTTTCAAAGCAAAAAATTGAATGGGTTATAATGCCCTAGGAACTAGGTATACCACTAGGCATGTCATGTGACAGGTGTCAAACTTTCTTTTACGCAACAGTTTGGAATTCTGCCCAATTACCTTATCCACGTCTTCCATTTCTCTCTCCATTGGCTCTTTCAATAAATACATCTTTGTGCCTCATTTTGCTTCACGACATATTTTTAGAGAGAGAGAGAGAGTCTTCTTGTTCGAGAGATTTTCTTGGCTACCTTCATCTAAGTCTTCAATATCTAAACTACCTTCACCGGAAAACACAAATCCACCACCCATCAAAACACAAATCCACCACTACCTTTACGGAAATCTTTTTATGAGAAAGCATCTAAAACTCAAAATGCCAAGAGAAAAAACCCCCAGAAATTCATCTTCCCTAGATAAACGGAAACCTCACTTTGGATCATACGACTACTAAGGAAATATATTACGATAACTTGATCCAAACCAAATTCCTCCTGTCTTTTCAAATTCCTCTCTTCTAGAAGAAATTCAATCATCAAAAACTCAAACACCAAAAATGCCTCGAATTTCACCATATTTAACTAGATCATCATCTCGAACCCCTTGTGCAAATTCTCCTCGAATCAATCTTAAAGTAACCCAAACCACATATATTTCAAGGAGATCATAAGAAACGTCTTCTCTATTAGCTCTAAATCCCCTCGAAAACTACGCAATGAAACTTTTCCAGTTCATTCCACAACTCACCTTCCTTAAACCCTTAAAAGAAAAAACTTCATATCTATGAGAGATGATGTTGACCATAGTTCGAATTCTACATCCTCCTTTCCTCCCTTGAGGGAAGTTGTTGAGACAACTATAGAGTCTCAAAAAAATACCTCAAATAACGATGATAGAGAACGAACCTCAAATCCCAACCCACCTCAACTTGTAGATGAGGCATCTGAGGACAAAGTTGACTCTGAAGCTACCTAATCGAGCGTTAAAGCCGATACTGAAGATGATGCTTCGAAAGAAACTGACAATGAAATGGTTAAGGGTGTTTTGAAGACAAAAGCACCGAGGAGAAGGAAAAAAGAAATCTTTTGTTGAACTCTCTAAAGATCTACCTGCTTCAATAGGTGAGAACTTGAGACCACTCAATCCATAATATATATTGGCACTAAACAATATGCCATATATCTACTATCCAAAGTCCCATGATGCCTCCTTAGAAGAAGATGTTGTATCCTCAAGCATATATTATCATTGTTAGAACGTTTTTCTCATAAGAAATATAGTGAAAAAACTTGATGTCCTGGGAGGATTGAAAAAATGGTTAGTAGATTTAGAGGCTATGATATTTGCTTTGAGTCGAGAATGATGATAAAAACCCATGTATTGGCATACTTTCTAACAGAGTTCTAATCCAAGAGACTTATCTCGATAAGCGATGGGTTATAAAATATTTAGAGAGTCAGAACTGATGGAGTAGGTAACAATCATGCTAAAGAGTAGGAATCCAGCTCATCTCTCCAACGGAGGATATCCTAAACTAGTCCTTCAAGTTCAGATTCCCGAAATTTAATAATGAAGCTGAGTATGAAGTTGATATCGCATTATTTTAACAAATAAACATTTATGGAGCAAATAAGGTACAACTCTTAATTGACTATGCGTTAGTTGTTAACCAGGCATGAGGCAAGCCAAATCAAAAAAGAAAACCTAATCCAATACTTACAAGAGTTACAACTTCTCTATTTGAGCATATAGAATTCAAGCAAGTCTTGATGGCCAAGAACTCATCCGTTTATGCACTCGTGTATTCGGAATGTACATGTTTAGAACCTAAAATGATCTTCCATAAAAGCCTTCTATCACATTCCCAAATCGGTTCTTCTCAACGATCATGCTGAAATAATAATGGTAATAGAAGAGGAATACGAATAAGAATATTGGCGAACTCCAATCAAAATGTATCTGATATAATGAATGCTATACGGAGAGGTCTATGATTTTTGGAGGATATTTGGGTAATTATATAAGAAACACTTAATTTTTTATGGATAATAGAGAAAGAATTGAGTTGTTAGTATTGAGTTTAGAGAGAGAGAGAGAGGCTCTGACAGATTAGGTTAAGAGTAAATACATTTTCACCAAATCTAATTAATGATATAAAAGCCAAACAACTTAAGCCAAATGAACCTAATAAGACGAACATATCCATGGGTTCATTACCCAAACCCAAATATTTGATTTTTTTTATTTCATTACATTTTTTCTAATTATATAGTAAAGGCTAACTTAATCACCCATTTGTCCAATTTACCATTCAGATATTTATGTCTTCATCACTACCGAAGGTAAAAATAAGGCACGAAAGATGTAGAAAAAATTAAAGAAATTATTTTAAAGTCCGTACACATTATCTACGAGAGGCCTAACCGAGGCTCTACTTTGGCGCCTAGTGCACAAATGAAGCACCTTTCATCGTGGAAGAATTACATGATGGACAAGGAAGCGCTAAATTTGAATATAGAGCCATATATAAAAGAATCTTACTATAAGCTACTATTGGCCAACAATTATGAAGGATGAAACAAACAACCGTCAAGCAAGATGACATATGTCAGCGATTTTCCAATTCAATACAAGTCTCAGTAGTACGAATACATATAATAACTGCGATACTCCCAGTAGGTGGAAGCATATCTAGTGAATAATATCAGGACAACATAGGTAATAACCTCTTCGAAAGTGACTATATGTTACATGTATGGAATTCTAACCACAAATAATGAGACTCAATTCTACATAGATAGTATCACAAAGTTTTGTAAGAATAAATTAAATATTCATATGTCATTTCTATCCTTAGGTGAACGGTCAGGTAAAAATGACAAACATGACAATAATATAAGATATCAAGAAGATGATGGAAATATTAGTTAGAAAACGGTTGAATTTCCTACAAAACTATTATAGCCATATTAAATCATACTTAAAAATTCCACAAAAGAAATATTATTTTCCATGATATATGGAATAAAGGTACTAGTGCAAATCGAGATATACATACCATTTCACAAGATTTCAGAATATGATAAAGCAAATAATGACCAAGGCCGAAGAGCATCAGTAAACTTAATTAAAGAAATAAGTGTCAAAACACATTGTAGGTCAGATTTATGAGGAATAAATATAATTCTGAAATTCAGTTCACGAGTTTTAAACTATAAAATAAGACGTTGAGAAAATTTTTCCAACATAAAAAATAAAATATGCTTGACAAGTTGGCCCAAAACTTGGAAAGACCATTTATAGTCAAAACCAAGATATATCCATCAACTTACATCTTGTTAGATGAAGAGGGAAGAGCATTTAAAGCTCTTTCATAATTGTGCAGATTAAAATCGTGTAACTTACTAGTTCTGTAAAATATGTTTATTAAACCATAGGGATGTATTCTTTCCTCACTCGGTGGAGCGAGAATGTTTTAATGAGAAATTTGACATTCACAAAGCTTTTTGTGCCAAAATATAACTTTTTTTTTATTTTCATAAAATATATACCTTAAAAATATAAAAAAAACATACAAGCCGAAGTAGGGAATTCTTTTAGGGAAACATAAAGCTTACAAAAATCCCACTATAAGTCTCTGACAACCAACAATAAGTACTTGATTGAATAGTGCTCCACCGAGAACACTATGACTTCTTAAAACCAACAATTTAAAAGCCGTGGATGACAGAAAAAAACAATCATCGACCAACAAATATTTCCAACGGGAACATAAGCTCAACAAAAACTACAATAATAATAAACCTCGGATGACCAAGATTCAATCCTTACACAAACATATTAGCTTTATTTTATTTGAAAAAAAAATCATAACAAGAAGTCATGCACCCTAGCTCTGCTTGAAACGTTCTAAAAAACTTCAAGCAGAGAACATAAATGTTCAAATAAGTGACTATTGACCTATTAGAACTCTTCCATTAATAACAAAACATAAGATAAAAATATGATTAATTAAAAATACAAAGACTCATCTACAAAATAACTAAATGAATACTCATAAAATAGAGAGTCTTAACTACATAAAGTAAAACTTAATTTTTTTAATATTAAAAAAGGAGCAAAATAGTTAGCTTTAGACATCATTTTCATAAGGAGCAACATATTTGGTTGGACACCATCATTTGTTGGTGATAATAGAATTATATCTTAGGCTTAAGGTGTTATGTTGAGTTTGGTTTAGTCATATTAATTTTTTGTTTACTACAAGCCAATAAAGGATTCTTTGTATATACGTACAAGTAAACCTCAAAGATTCATATTGGTCATTATAAATATAATTTCACTCCACTTGGGAGTGATGGACAATACTTATTTTATTCTTTCATTTAATTTAGTCTCTCTACTTCTTTTTTATCTCTACAATAACTTGTTAAAATATTTAGTTAAGTTTAATACTTTTGGTATTTTAGGTTTGGGAACAAAAAAATAAAAGTTACCCCAATCAAGATCATGGTATTTAGCATAAAAATCTATAACCATTTGAGAACGAGCTTCCTTAGTTTTATCTTGAGTAGTCTATAAAGTATACTTATCCTTGATTTTATACTAATTTAATTGTTAGTTTTAATTAATCATGTATAAAAAAACACAGTCAATTTTTGATTTATGAGTGAGCTGAGAGCAAAAAAGAGAAGAAAAAAAAAACGAGCTAAGATTGCACATAGAAGCTATAATTAACAAAGAAGATAAAATCTAAGGATTTGAAGATAATTAAAGAAAGAATAAAATAAAGACATGCCAAACATAAGAAATTAACTGAAGACCACGATCTTGATATTTTAGCTTCCTAAGAATAAATTATAATATATTTATTATTTAATTTAAAATAATAATATAATTATTATATTTTCTTCGATAAATATTATGATTTTATTTTTAGGAAAAAATAAAATATGTGGTCTTTTATAATAAATTATAATATCATATTATTTAATTTATAAGAATAAATTTATTCTTATTTTTTATTTAATAAATATCATATTTATATTCTGGATGTGGTTTACTTTTAGGAGATTAGGGTTCAATAAAAAGCTTATAACTCTTCATATAAAGAAAATCCTAACACATCAAATGATGAAGATTCAGAATAGTCTACTTTCTTTTTGTTATTAGGGTTATGCTCAATATGAGCTAAACTTCATGTGTTCTAGAGTCTTAGAACCTCTGTTATGTCTTTATTTATGAATTAAACTTGTTATTTCTTTATGTTTTCTTATATAATTTTCTTTCATTATTATTATTATTATTATTATTCATAATGCTTACAGAATTAATTTAATTAATTTAGATTTAGGTTGAGACCGAGAGGTAAAATCTATTTTGTATATATACTAATATCATTTGGTTGAATGAGTAGTACGCTATGGTCATGACCCAGTGAAGACTGAACTAGGTTCTTAGATTTTATAACCTAATTGTTGGAGGTATACATGGTATTCTTCGAAGAAATCCAATACAAGAGTTTATAAATCCTCCACTAAAAACTTTATATAATTCTCCAAGTGTTTTCCACTTTCTATATGACTCCTGGATCTCCCAAGAAACGTCCTATAGGCCGGTAATACCTTCTCCGCTATGGAAATTCTAAGCTTTTCCCCAAGTTGCGAATCGGGTACAAGCCATGTAGATCAAGTCCTGTGAAATTCTTCGAACATAGCGTTACATGTCTTAAACCTATCTCTTAACACACTTTTTGACACCCCAGAAGAAAAACTTCCTTTTGCATGTAATCCTTCGTCAATTAAGCAATGCAATCATCACCGATCATTTCTCGTAACTTTGGTGACCCTCTTATCTTGTGAACTAGGTAGTGCACATTGTTCATCATCAATAGATGAGCTAGATTTTTGTCTTTGTAATGGTTTGATTTTCCTTCTAGATTGAACTTTAGTATCACTATTGTCCAAATCAAATGCAATGATAATGGCATTTTATCCTCTAGCTCGGTAAAATCTATATGAGGACTAGAGATATAACCAATCATACAAAGGGGTTAGTTGTAAGAGATCGAGAGATGATCACAACACTCTTAAAGAGAACATGACCTTTAAAGAATTATGTTTAGATTAACTCAATTTAATTGTTAAAATTCTGAATAAATTAAATATGCATGTTCAAAAGACTCTGGAACCAACTTCTCATAGTTTACAACTTCAAGTTAAATTTTAGTTGTAGTAATCTTTTCTTTTAATAAATAATAAATCTTTAATTCTGTTTTTTAATTAGTAATTTTTGATATTAGATTATAGATTTGAAAATAGATTTATTTATTTGGGTTCAATATTTGATTCTTAAAATACTCATAAAACTAAAATAAAATTCGGTCACTTATGATTTTTCATATCAAGTAGCAAAAAAATCAATTTTTAATAACAAGCGTGATCATTTATTCGAGACTAGTGTGCATTAAAAAATAATTCGAAACATAACACAACTTTGACATAATAACATCCAACTGCCTCTGCATGCTTGACTAGGAAACCTCGACTTCAACCTTGGTATCAATAAATGTTTTATCACTCAAAGACCAACAACCCTCCAATGCATCCCAAGAAATCTGAGAAGCAGCCATATTCCCTTTACATATACTAAAAATATTACTCTAAATACAAGTAAAACGCGAAAAAACCTACCAAGAATAAAGATCACCGAAATATCCCTATGGGCATGCATTAATGCACTACCCAACCAAAAGTTGATCAAAGACTTATTCTTCAATTCTTTCGCTTGAGATTCTACTTAAAGGTTCATAAGAATTTTATCCTCCTCGCCGACTTCAAGCTCAACCCATAGTTGTTGCTCAACCCTGACCTTATATACAAAGGCAGCTTAATAACATCATTTCCTTCCACATGTTTAACAATATTATCAAGCATGATACAATTAGAGACATGAGTTAAATGATAGACATTGGTTTGGTGTAGTATGGTCAATCCATTAAGGATAAATTGAAACATAAATTACATATACACGATGTGTAATAAGTTATTATACCATAACATAAAACATAATATTAAACAAAATATACAACAATATCTTACCTCAAACTCCAAGTTCAAATGTCTATGATTCGGCTCCAATGGAAAGAGATGAACGAGGAGATTCATTTGACAAACCAACACAACAAACTAAGTAACAATACCATCAATTTAGGCAATAGACACATAGTGTGATGAGGTTGCAGCTTCAGCTAAAGAATTACCATGAGAGAATAAATAGACAATCAGGTTCACAACGTTAGTATTTTAAACATCAAAGATATGCCCAAGATGGGTAAAGAAACTTCGGAAAAAATAGAGGTTATACATCCTCACCAGCCTTGGAAGAACCCTTATCATCAATAATAAATACTAGGGAAAGAGTATTCTTGAAAAATTTACATAGAAACTACCATCAACACTAGAATGGGAAAATTTTAGAATATCTAGAGCAGTTTTAGAGGAACCATCATCTAGAAAAATGAAAAGTATTAGAAATTCCAAATGATTGACAACAACTTTGGTGGTAACGATCACATTTTCTTCCAAAGTAGTTTCATGACTTATACATTCAAGCACTGCGATAATAACATATTTTATATTGGATAACCACTAAAACATAAGTTGTGCTAGAATTTACAACCCTAATATCAACGTGTACTTGGTGCTTAAAAGTGAAGGATTCCTCATCAAGTTTTCCAAAGGGGACTCCACGTGAGCTTGGCATTTAACTCCAACGAGAAAATTCTCCAGCTCCGGAGGGCTCTGCCAGTTTCAAATCCTTTTAGCTTGTGGAATATAAATCCTATATCGCCACTTTAGACCATATTTTCAAACCCATTGCCAGATTGGAAAGAGAGGCAACATAAATTTTAAAAAAACAATGGATTTCCTCCGATTAAAATGTGAGCATCATCGGAAATCCGCCTCAAAGCAAAAATCTTGTGCTCATCACCAAATATTTTGGGTTAAAGATGTTAAAAAAGATCTCGCGGAACAAAAAAAACCACTTATAAGGCTAGGACTTCAGAGTTGGAATCCTTATATGAAGATCATGCTAAAAAATATGATGAGGCCAAAAAGTAAAACGACCGTCACATAGATGCCTACAAAAAAAATGGTAGACGAGTATAAGGTTGTTATTAAGAAAATTAAGAAAGAAAAAAATCTTTAGAGATCTAACTTCACTAACAAACCAAGAGGCACATGATAAATCAGTCTGCATTTGATACTTAAATGAGGAATGTATACACCTTTTAAGTCAGAAGGATGTTAAGGTCAAATCCGCACTGGTTCTAAACGTTTACAATGCTTCTCTTAAGGTAAACCTTGTCTCTTTTTAGGATATGGTTCCCAAAGGGGAACCTCATGCTCACCTCACATTTGTAGATGAATTAGAAGCAACATTAGACTCGCAGAGTGGTAATGTTGAGTTCGAGGATGAGGAGGCCAAAAATGGAAGTTCTGAGGATGATCAACAACCAAAGAATTATGAGGATGAAGGAAAAACAACCAACGGCCATAAAAATGGAGATAAATCTGAGGGGGTTAAATAAATTTCCCTTGTGGCTCATGTTGTAGCTTTTTTTTATATCTCATTTTTTGTTATATATTTGAGAGTTTTAAGTCGATGGTCGACCATGGTGTTTTGTACGTGTATTCTTAATTTATAAATATTAGTTCATGTTATTTGATTTATTTCATGCCAACATATAAATTTGTTATTTTTTAGTTATTTCTTCAGAATCATCCGAGTTGAGAGTGATCAGTCTTCAACCGGTCATTGAAGCATTATTAATTTGTAAATATTAGTTCATCTTATCCATTTTGCTTCATGCTGACATATAAATTTTTGTATTTTTCAATTATGTTTTCGGAATCTTAGTTAAGGGTGATCAGTCCCTGACCGGTCACCCAAACATTCTTTGAACTTGACCAACTAATGTTTGAACCTTTTAAATATATGACAACTAGTATTGGAATATTTTAAATATGAACAACTAGTGTTGGAACCTTTTAAATGTAACCAAATAGTGTTAGAACATTTTAAATGTAACCAAATAGTGTTGCAACCTTTTAAAAGTGACTAACTAGTGTTAGAAACTTTTAAATGTGACCAGCTAGTGCTGGAACCTTTAAAATGTGACCAATTAGTGTTTACATGAACCAATTAACAACGAGACAGGAATATATAAGGAAAAAATTATTTATAGTAGCCTGCTAAGCGGACACCTTATTAAAATCTTTATACGTCAACAGGGTAGGAAAAAACATGTCATCCGACATTACATCATAGAAAGTTTATACATATATATGTTTTACAATCAATCCAGATACAACATCAATTGCCTAATGGTGATGAAGTGGCTTGTCTTCTTGAACTTTTTGTCAATAAGTTCGAGATTTAACCTTTTTGGTAATCTAATAAGGCTCTTCCCGATTTAGCTCTAACTTTCCCAACCGTTTATATTTGATAAGGATATAAAATATAAAGGGTTTAAATGTAATAAACAAAATTCGCGTATGCTAAATTGTATGGTAAATTGTATAGCTAATAGATAGTTCTTGGACTACTTGTAAATATAAAGGCGGTGCTATAATGCAATTAACTATTTTGTGTAATCAAATTAGTTATACAAGTTAGTGTGCCTATAATTAAAGGTAGAGGATTTGAATAAAATGGATGACACTTTCATCAGTTTAAGGCTTACTTTTACTTTTACTTTCTCTATCTATAATCAAACTCTCTTTCTCTCTCAAGAATCTAGATTTACACTTAACAAATTGGCGACCACAGTAGGAGAGACAACTTATTCCTTAGAAGTCTCGTCTATTAGCTGAGGAGGATTAGATGTTGAGATCGGGTTTTCTTGTTAAGTATGCGAAGGAGTTTGTTGAGAGTCTATGATGGTCTCCGAAATCTCCCTCGGGGGAGGAGATGATGGTGTAGGGTTATTGGTGATGTTTTGTAAGGAAGTGTTAGTCTCGAACTCTCCGATAGCTATGAATGTTTTTTTGTTAATATAAAAAACTATGAGAAAGGTAAACTTTTGGCTTAATCTGAGGAGTTACCTTGCGTGATGTTCGAGGAGGATTAGAATTGATAAGTGATGTAGCTTCTTCTGGACTTCTTTGAGTAGATGAGCTTGATGTTATTTTATGATTCTTTTGAGGATGAGCATACAAAGGCACTAAAGAAGAATTTTGAGGTATGGATTGTGAAGAATTTGTTCGTAAAATCTGTTGAGATTCTTGGGTGGATGAACTTGGAAATACATAGGAACTTTGATTAGGGTTTAAATTCCTGTAAAATATAGTTTGAGTAGAAAATTGAGGATAGTTGTCTACAACATCTTATGCCTTGTATTCAACAGCCTTTTCACTAATACAACGGTAGTTGTAATCCCCAAAAGTGGTTTTTTAGTAGATGGAGATCTTCTCATAAACTAAGATGAAGAAGGATCTTCTGGCTAGTTCATAAAATGTGAAGGTTGGATGGGAAATACGAATTTTCTAGTGAAGGTATCCAAGAAGGTAAGTACTCGGGTGAAGGTAGCAAAGAATTCTTTCAGGGAAACGTTTTACTCTCTCTCACTAAAAAGTAATTGTGAAACGCTAATAATGATTGAGATAAGTATTTATAGAAGAAAAGAAAGAGAGATAAAGGCCATAAAAGTGAAAGAGGTGGTGATAAATATTGGGTAGAAAGAGGGAATATCAAACGGTTGCTTGTAAAAGAGATAATATGACATATGTTAACTGTCAGACGTAGTGGTGGCCTAGTGCCTAGTAAATCATCGCACGCGTTCCACACCATTCTAAACGTTTATGACCGTCATGAAAAGGCCATCTCATGACTTTATATATGAATATTAGAAGCGTGAACAAAGTGTTAGGCTAGATTCGAGATGCATATGTGTACAAGTTTATTCGAGGATGATAATAAAAGTTAAGCAACTTTTTTTTGGAAGGAAGCACGTGATAAACCCTAAGTCTGACGCAATAGCCTGCAAACCAATGCCAGAAGGTAAACCACACAAGGTGACAGGCTCAGCCAAGAAAGCGTTTGTAAAGGGACTCGAACTCATGACCTTTTGTCACAAGCTTGTCTTAATCCAAAGTTAAGAAACTTTGAATTGATTAAAAATTGATATACAATTTGAAGGGAAGTTGAGATATGAATTTATCCGAAGATAAGATATGTTGTCAATAATTATTTTAAAAATGAGAGGAAGAACTAATTCAACGCAGATCGAATCTTGGCAAGTAGTAGTTATTTACCTACAATAATTTTCGATGACCATTGATTCTTGTTTATTGTCTTTTATAAGAAATAGGGGATACTAATAAGGATATAGAATACGAAGGGTTTAAATGTAAAAAACTAAAGTCATATATGATAAATTGTATAGTTAATAGATAGTTCTTTGGATACTTGTAAATATGAGGGGCTATAATGCAATTAACCTTTTTGTGTTACCAAAACAATTATACAAGCCAAAGTGCCTATAAATAAAAGCAGAGGCTTTGAATAAAGTGGACGATGCTTTTGTTAGTTTAAGTCTTACTTTTACTTTTACTTTATCTCTCTATAATCAAACTATTTTTCTCTCTCAATAATCTATATTTACACTTAACAATATATTGTGTGTAAGAAAAATATTTTAAGAACTTTTTCCCCTACCATGAATTTTATTTGGTGAACTCGGGATGCATACATTCTTCTCATTAGGGTCTGATAATGAAGGAATTTTAAATGTGACTTTTTCTTTTTTCCTCAATTACTTCAGCTTGGATCTTGAGCCTTCATCGTTATATGGCCCCACTTAGTTTGTTCATTGGAAAGTGGGAAAGTGGGTTTGGTTGGGGTTACCAAATCCATCATATAAACCAATATAAAAGGAAATTCTTGGATCACTGATCGGGACATAGTTTGGTAAGTCCACAATACTTCTTGTAAATAATTTGGCCATTTTCCGGCGACCCCGTCCAAATTATTTCTCAAGTCATCAAGGATAGTTATGTTCGTAACTTGTACTTGCCCATTAGCATGCATATGTAAATATACTGGAAGGTAATTATAAATATATCGCGAAGAACAAAACAAATTCCATGTCTTTGTTTTCAAACTGAGGATCATTATCAGTTGTGATTGTTATTGGGACCCCGAACCTACATCATATGTTAAATTGAATAAATTTGATAAAAAAATTTGCTTTAGTTCCAGAAAAAAATTTAGCTTCCACCTATTTAGAGAAATAATAAACAATCACTATGATGGTTTGGTGTCCCTTGGAGGCAACAAGAAACGATCTGACAAAGTTTAAACCTCATCTTTCAAAAGGTAATGCTTTGTAAATTGACTCAAGTGTTACCGACGGTATATGTATTGCATTCGTAAATCTTTGAATAATGCTTTGTAAATTGACTCAAGTGTTACCGACGGTATATGTATTGCATTCGTAAATCTTTGGCAAATATCGCATCGTCTGACCAATTCTTTAGCATCAACCATGATATAAGGCCAATGAGAGTCAGCCAATAAAAACCTTCTTGTCAATATTTTAAAACCACAATAGATCGACCCCTCTCCATTAAATAATTCAGATAATACCATTTGTGATTCCCTAGCTCCAAGGCGTTGTAATAGTGGTCGGTTTAGATATTTTATATAAAGTATGTCTTTGAAGACTGTGAAACCATGTGGTTAGAGCCTTAGCCTTTTAGCTAACATTTAATCGACCGACAAAGTCCCTCTGATTATAAATGTTTTAGCTCATACCTTCAATCTTTCTCTAGGCTAGTAAAAATTTAAAATGCTTCTTTAGTGTCTAATTTTTATTTGGAAACTAGTGTTATTAATGGGATCTCTTGTTCAAGTATCTATGGATAACATTTAGCGTAACCGATAGTTTCTAGAGAATAATAAACAAAAAACATTCTAATGAACATGTTCATACTTAATGCAATCGAAGAAAGTTGTCAATTCCATCAAACCATTTAGGTATTGTACCAAATGATCTTTCATTGCTTCAGTTTAGCCTGATGCATAGTTGATTAGAGGTTGTGAATCACTTATCAGACAAAACTTCTTAGCCCCGCAGAATTTGTGCAAGCCATAACTCTGCCACGGTTGCTTCATATTATGGCTCGTTAGTAGACGCTATGAAGCTAACACATATTGCTTGATACGTCACTTCTACAACTAGAACTATCAAATGAAACCCCGCTCCACAACCTAAAAGGTTTGCACCCCCCGTTGGTATAAATTACCCATTTGTCCGAAATTACATCAATATCAGGGATTAGCTAACGTTAATCATAATGAAACTCGACAATAAAATATGCTAAGGCATGCGCCTTAATTACCGTTTAAGGTTCAAAATCATTGTCATAGTCTCATAACTCCACTAACAATTTAATCATTTGAACCGATATATCTGAACAAGAATAGAATGGGCCTGAAAATATGGCCTTATTTTTCATGTTGCCACCACTAGAGCCATATCTAGTTTTTATTAATTTTAAGTATATTTATTCAGCATCCAATAAAGTTTTTAATTATATAATAAATCGGGCATGGATAAGTTTTAACTTCTATGACTAATAACGCACTCACTGTGTAATCCGACATTACAATGTAGACAAATGGTTTTTCTCCCATAATTGGTTTGGTCAAAAAAATTGGAGAAGACATATGTTCATTTATTTTGACGAAGTAATGTCGGATTACACAGTGAGTGCGTTATCAGTCATAGAAGTTAAAACTTATCCACGCCCGATTTATTATATAATTAAAAACTTTATTGGATGCTGAATATGTTCATTTATTTTGACGAAGGCTTCGTCACACTTCAGATTCCAATTGGATGGGGTTGGCTTTTGTATTTTTTTCTCACTATATAGCTGAAGGAATTTCCAGATCGCACACCAAAAGTGCATTTTCCTATATTAAATTTTAGATTTATGGCTTTCAAATTATGAAACGTTCCCTGTACATCGTAGAAATGATTTTCATCTCTCGCTTTTTACTAACATTTCATCAATATATACTTCAATATTCCTTTTGATATGGCTAGTCAGAGATTTGTATACTAATCATTGACAAGTAGCCCTGATATTCTTCAACACAAATTGTATGACTTTATAGCAATGTAGCCCACTATCAGTTATGAATGAAATGTTGTCTTGGTCCCTCGAATCCATCTGAATCTGGTTATATCTAGCAAATGCATACATAAATGATTAAAGCTTATTACCCGAAGTCGAATCTATCAGTTGATCAATTCTAGGTTCTGGAAAATGATCATGCATACATGTCTTGTTCAAATCCGTACAATTAATACACATTTGTCATTTCTTTTTTTCTTTTTCACGAGTACCGAGTTTTCCATCCATAATAGATATTAAGATTCTCGGATATATCTTAGTTTAGTTAACAAATCTACTTGTCACAATTGATTTGGACTTTTTAACTCAGAAATCTCTTCTTTTTAAAAGGAAGATGCATTCTTTAGGCAGTATTGCAAGTTTATAGAAAATGACATTCGCAAGAACTCTCGTTACATCTTTTATACACCAAGCAAAGATATGCAAATTCGTTGGAAAAAAATATTAATTGTTTTCTCACCTCGAGTGATAACTAGATACTGACTTTTGAACTTTTTCTACCGAGAAATGTATAAACTTTAACGTCAAATGGGATTATCCTTCAGATCATTCATAATATCTACTCTATAGTAGACTCCGGTAAATGTAATTTTATCGTTATTTCATCACTTTTAATTGTCTTGGAAGCTAATACAATAGTGTATCACTTTTTTTCCACGTTCTGGCTACTAAGATAAAATCCTACACAGTTCCCGATCATATACTTCAAAAACTGAGGGACAGTTAAGGATATATCATGCATTTTTAACAACCACATCATGCCAAATATTTCATTGTAGAAATTCGGTCCATCCATCTTTATAAAAAAACAATTTTAATATTTTTTTGAAAAGCCCCCGGCCTAGTAATACATCCTCAAATTCTCCAATGATATCGGCAGTGCCCCAATGAACCTTACTATTATTTGGTCTGATCGGAGTATGATAGAACGATTCTCAATTTATTTTTATGTGGGCATAAATATGGTGTTTGCCAAACCGTCAGTATCAATTATGATCATTAGGATTATAGTTTCCTTAATAGCCATTCTGAGTAATATAACATCCTCGTGGGGTCCAAAAATCTCTATTAATTCATCATAAAAAAACAATGGATCTTGGTAAATATGGATTGACATTCTTCCCTCTAACTATGTTGTTAAACTTACCACACGACTCTTTCGCGAGTAGCTGAAGATTTTTGATATGGTATCCTCATTAAAAATATTCAATGACTGAAAGAATTAGCACATAGTTTTTACTCACCCCTTAATCGTGGATATCATTTTGATATTTGCAAAATCAGTTATTTCGTCATTTCTTCAGATTGTAAATCGGGAGTGGTTTCTTGAAATAATCAAAATTATATGTGTTATCAAAAATAGTAGCGACACTTCCAATTAACTCGGCATAACAATTGGGTGATACTCATTAATTTTCTCTAAGTGTATGATACTGACCTTGGGTTGTTGATTTAACTTGGGTCGATATGGCATTTGTATGATGGGTCTAACATGTTTCTTATGCCTCATCTCTCACGTATTCTAGCGAAATTAATATGTAAATTAAATTAGTAAACATAAGTTATAATAATTATTAAGAAAAAATATAAATGCTCTCATCTCTCGAGGATTTAACTCAATTTATTGTTCAATGTCCTTTTTCTTTAACAAATAGATTTCTAAAACTCAAATTTAAAATAATTTATGTTCAATTTCTTTTATTCTATATGTTTAGCACATTAAAAAATTTATTTAGAAAATAAAAGTGTATGTCGAATAAGGGTTTGATTTTTAGATAAGTCTTAAGTTAGATTAATGTTGTCTAACATTAGAAATGAGTTGTATACCCCATGTAAGAGAAATTCTAACCATCATATTTAGAAAAAATTAAGCCAAATTGAGCTAGTTTTTTGGCTCATGTTATTTGCCACATGCCTAAAGAAAACATGGTGAAATTTGTGAGATACATGCTATAATTGTTAGAACTTACTTAATGACTAAGATTTTTGTTAGCTTTAGTTGCTGTAAATAGAAAAATGAAACTGTATCTTCAAGCATATACTATAATTGTTAAAACTTCCGTCCTCATAGGAAATGTATTACAAAAGCATGATGTCTCGAGAAGATTGACAAAATAGTTAGTAGTGTTAGGGGACAATGATATCCACTTCGAGCCGATAAGGATAATAAAAATCCTTGCATTAGAAGACTTTTGAATTAAATTTCAATCCAAAACACTATTTCTATAAAGTGACGAGTCGGAAGATATTTAGATATTCAGAAGTAATAAAAGAAGTATCAACCTTAGAAGCAGAAATTCAGTGGTAACAAGTAAAATCGACACCTTTTATAAATTATGAAAATCACAATCTAGATTTCTTTTTTCTTTTACTTCAAACTTCACACATATAGTCTAAATATTACTTTAGACCGATCACTTTATGATAAATATGTACATGAATTATACTTTCAAATCCATTTACAAATTTTAAACAAAAGTTCTTATTATATTATGTTTGTACCCGTTTGAATGTTTAGTGCGATTCGTACAAGATCTATTATTTTATTGTATGGATTCACTTTTTTAGTACTGATCTTTTAGTCTATTGTTTTTAAAATTTTAAGTTATACAACTTGCGATATTATATTGAGAATTGTTGAATTTTTATTTTTAAGTTTGTATATAATATATATAACATTTTTTAGAATTTAAAATAATATCGATTTTAATTTTAAAATTTCATACGAACTGAAAATATTTTATAAGAAATTTTTTGAGATGTAAGTTAATTAATTTTCAAAAATATGTTATTAATTTACAACGTATAATATCGTATTATACTATTGATCAAAAGATTTTGTCTTCGATTTTATATTAATATATATGTAAAACTAAAAAAATTGTGGTTGCTTTCTTTTCGATATTTTATGATACAAGTATAACATTTTTTAAGATTGTGTCGTTTTTGCTTGATGCGTTGTTTGTTTACATGTATCTCTCTTGGGTTTGGCTAAATTAAGGCCCTTTCGATAAGCAACCCCAATTTTAATCATTCCCACACAAATTTTAAGTAGCCCCATTATTTTACCTTAAATACCCTCTCAATT
Organism: Limnanthes douglasii subsp. nivea; assembly: GCA_036936605.1. NCBI lineage: Eukaryota > Viridiplantae > Streptophyta > Magnoliopsida > Brassicales > Limnanthaceae > Limnanthes > Limnanthes douglasii. The sequence goes on from JAUPFV010000175.1 coordinate 59,250, forward strand.
TTTACTAAGCCCTAACCCTAAAAACTAATCATCCCTAAAACCAAAACACAATTCAGCCGCAACTTTCTTCTCTTCTTCTTCAAACCTCCAAAACACCAAACTTAAATTAGCTCCAACTTCAACTCATCTTCTCGTTCCACAACAACTCTACTAGATTCACACTCAGTCAAGAACAAGAATGGGAAAATGAAGAGTTAACATCTCTAAATCTTGTTTTTGTTTATTATTATTTTTTAGATTTGTGCTAGTTTATAGCGAAATACATGTTTATATTGGTGTTTATAGTAGTATAGTGATGTTAGGAGTGTTTTGTTGTGGTCGATTCAGTGTTTTAGAGGTAAATTTAGGAATCAGTTCGAGGTCCTTCAATGGTTGAAAATTTCTGGTTCGTGGTTACCCTGCCGGGTGAAAAATAGTCCCACCGGCGGGAAATATTTTTTTTTCCAGGTTTCGTTTTTACCCCGCCGGGTGAAAAGTAGTCCAACCGGCGGGGAATGAGTTTTTTTTTTCAGGTGTATTTGTTACCGCGCCGGGTGAAAAGTAGTCCCACCGGCGGGGAATGTATTTTTTTTTTTCAGGTTTCGTGAAAAGTAGTCTCCCTTTCTGAATCGATCCTTCAATGATTTGGTTTTTACAAAAAAAAAATTGTTGGGTTTCAGAGGTTTGGAGTTTTCTTGTGATTTTTAGAATTTTTGCGTTTTTTGGAGTTTTTTATTTTGTTGAGTATAAGAGTGTTGTAGGAGAAATAATTTTGTGTTCTTCTATTTTGTGTTAACTATACCCACAATTCACTCGAAAACAAAATTAAAAATTCTTGGTCAAAAGGCAAACCCGTCTTTGACTATTTATTAAAAAAAATTCTACATCATTTGGGAATGGTTAACAAAATTTGGACCCTAATTTAACCATACCCATCTCTCTTTTATTGGATTGTCATAACTTTGTACTATCGCTTTTTATTTTCTAAACGAAAGATATTTGAGGTTCTAATCTACAGTAAAATTTCTTTATAGAGTATACACCACCGCCTTGGTCTAAAGATGTTGCGGAAGCCAAGAAATCAAAATAGTCACGCAGTGCTCACAAATTTTCGTTGGGTCACATCTTATCCAACTTAAGAGCAGGCGTGTACGAATCAATCATGTATCATAGGTGATATAAACAGGGAAGACAAATTTATTAGGGCTAACGCGGCAGTGTTTCATTGGATTGCATGGTTGAGGTGGATAGAGAATCCAACTGGTTATGTTAATATAGGTTGTCTGAAGAGCTTTCCAGGAATCAGCGGTCGACAGGTAGGCATAGTGGGGTCCATTAGAACTATAAGCTTTATTAAAAGACAAAAAAAATCAGCAGAAGCCATGTGATCGGATTCCTTTGGTTGGAGACATTGTATTTTTTTGGGACCCACATTCCACGATCGAGAGTCGAGAGGTAACGAATATTATAAAATTTTAATCACGTAAATGAAAATAGAATACTAAAAAATCAAAGAGGGAAAGTCAGCCTGACGCAATCAAAATATATACGTAATATATAAATGGGAGAGTACAAATGCCTATTTTTTTTTGGTCGAAAGATCTTTTATCTAATTTTTTGTTTTTGTTTTTAATTTTATTATTTTTTAAATACTAAATAAAATTATATAATTTTAAAAAGTATTTTATAAAAATAGCATAAATTTCTTAAAAAACTACCTAAATAAATGTAGTAGTGCAATGATATTATTATAAACAGTATAACTCATATATTGATATAAACCGATGGAAGAGAGAGTTTCCAACGAATAAAACTAATCCTACAGTAAGAAGAACAAGCAAAAACCGACTAAATCATGTTATTTCATTAATGATATCTCACGAGACCTACTTTTATAGTGTTAGATTTATAATACATCTTTAGTTAGTGTGTTTAGAAAGATAACGACGGTTAGATGGTACCACTGTTCAAAAGTATAGATTTTTTTAAAGCTGTGTTTACAGAAAAAAAGTAAAGTTTATGCCCAACAACCAGACATCTAATGAAGTACTTAATTATTTTCACTTGGACATTTGAATACCAGCATAGAAACCTGCCATAGGTGATGCAATGTACTTTATATCGTTGATAGATTTCTATTACAGAAAGGTATGAGTAATACTTTTGAAGACCAAAGGTGAAACATTTGATGACTTTGTGAATTGGAAGACTTTAGTAAAGAATCAAATCGAGAAAATACTAAAGAACCTTTAGACTGATAAAGGCTTGGAATATGTGAGCACAAAGTTCATTAACTATTATGTAGTTTGGAATTGTTAGACACCAGTCCATAAATGAGACCCCCTAGCAGAACGAGCTTGCTGAGAGAATGAATAGAACCCTGCTGGAACAGGTTAAGTGTACGCTTCATATAGCTTGAATAGATCAAATGTAATGGGGGAAGTCGTGACAATAATTGTATATATCATCAAATTATTCAATCTATGCCAATTAAGTTTATTTTTCCTTAAGATGCCTGAACTAGAGAAAAACTTAAGATGGAACATCATAGATAATTTAGATGTGGTATATACGCACATGTAAAGCAAAATAATCTTAGGTCAAGAGTATTGAAATGTTTGCTTTTCGATTATCCAGAAGGAGTAAAAGAGCATAGGTTGTGGTAACTGGAAAGTAGATGTAAGAAGGCTTTGATAAGCAGGGACGTGGTTTTTAATAATGAGGATATGTCATTGAAAAAAAAAGGTGGATACTCGACCAAGTACCAGCGACAAGAGATGTAACATCAATGATGGATTGAACTATAAATTGAAGATGAAGACACTTCTATCGAAGAAATGTTTTGACATGTTTCCACTTTGGGGGTGCATATAGAAATTTCAAGCATACATGAGTACAAAGTTGGCCAATGGCCTGGTGCTTATGGCTTTCAGATGATCAGATAGGATACTAACCTGATCTTGATAGTTATCAACTAGCAAGTGATAGAGCATAAAGACCAAGCAAACAACCGTAGATGTATGGTTTTGTCGATGTAATTGGTTATGATATATCCATTGAAATGTAAAAAGATATTCAAGAAGACAAAACATATCACGATACTATTAAAAGAAATGATTAAAAGAAGTAAGTGGCTTATGGTCATGAAATAATAGCTGAAATCTTTCAATAAGATAAACACATGGATCATTGTGAATCAATCAAAGGGTTAGAAGAGGGTTGGGAGTAAATGGATTTCCAAGAGGAAGCTAGTTATTCCTAGTGTTAAGCTACTCAGGTATAAGGTTAGGCTTGCGGCTAATGGACTTACACAAAATGAAGGTATCGATTTTAATGAGATATTCTCACCGGTTGTGAAACAAACCTCCATTAGGTTTACATTTAATCTTGAGCTAGATAAAATAGATGTTACCACTTCCTTCTTAAATTGGAAAAGATAATTTACGTCTATCAATCGAGAGGTTTTAAAGAAGGGAAGGAGGGTGATATTGTTTGTCGAAGAGATCCCTATATTGCTTGAACCAACTAACAAGGCAATGGAATAGAATATTTGATTTTTTTATAATTTCATCAAGTATGTTTGTAGTACCCATGATAATTTTGTCTATTGGAATAGGGAAACACGCATGGAGAGACAAGTTATATTGTTGTTGTATGTTATGATTTACTAGTTGGTGGAAGAGATATTAGGAAGATTGAAGTGGTAAAGACTAAACTTTAATGAGATTTAGAGGTAAATGTTATGAGATATACTAATAAATAATTTGGTATTTATATCACGAGGAACAAGCCGAATGAGTATTTATTCTTATCTCGACAAGAATATATGCATAAGGTACTAAGGAAGTTCTTTATGTCTGAAGCAAAATTGTTTGAAACTCTCATTGGTTACGGATTTAAACTTAGTGTCATTCAAACACCAATCAAGACAACAGATGAAAACTATATCGTTGAGATATCTTATGGCAATGGTATTGGTAGCATTATGTATTATGTATACTATGATATGCACGAGACCGATTCTTGATTATATCATAAGTGTTTTGAGCAGATACATATAAAATTAGGGGAAACTGCATTTGCACACAATCAAGTGTCTCGTGAGATACTTGAAGGGCTCAGATGTTGTAGGGTTATGTTACAATAAAAAAATATGGGTGATATAACATTAAAATGGTATGTGGCCTTCAATTATGCAAGATGCCTTGACACAAAAAGTCTACTTCGGGTTATATGTTTATATACTTGGAGGAGTAGTTAGTTGAAAATCTTGTATACAGAAGTGTCTTCTACGGAAACCGATTATATGGATATTATGAAAACCATAAAGGAAGATATTTAGATGAAGGGATTATTGAGTGAACTCATTAGCGTAGAGCAAGATTTGGTTTTTTCGGTAATAAAAACAATGTTCTTCATTTGATAAAAAATTCAAAGTTTCATGAGTGAACTAAACATGTAGAATTTAACTGCATTTCATATGTGATATGGTAGAGATAGAGTAAAATGCGGTAATGATTGCTAGAGAGGAAAGTTCTTTGGATATTCTGAGCAAATGTATTTCCAATTTCAAAGCTCACAAACTGTATGATAACGGTGCAAGTCTCAAATGCAAGTGAGTTGGATCTAAAGAGTAGAACACTGGATGCAAGGAATATTGGATTTACTATAAGCCCAAGTGGAGAATTATTATATGTACGCTACAAGTAACTCCCCAAGAGAGATCTTGTCGACGGACTACATCGGCGTTATTGGATCTACCGATTACATGTATAGGCAATAACTATAGAAACTCTCAGGGTGAAACTTGGGCTGTGACTTAGAGGTAGATGTGTCTGGTGGATCCTAAGCGTTAAGACAAGCTGTCGAGATTGGTGACTATTGAGTCAAATGAGTTAATATTTTTCTTATTATATGTTGATGACATATTGTTGTCCACAAAAATTATAAGGAATTGTTACATACTACCAAAAGTTATTTTTCGAAGAATTTTAATATAAAATATATAGGTGATACAGATTTTATATTAGAAATTTAGATTCACTAGGATCGTTCTCATATAATCATGGGATTATCATAAAATGCATATATATAAATAATATTAAATATTTACAGAATGACTAATAACAAGACCTTAAATACTCATATTGTAAAAAGAGACAAATTAGGTTTTAGTCTATGTCCGAAGGTAAGAATAAGTATTCATGAAATATAATAAAAAAATTATGCTTCGACAGTTGAGAGTCTAATGTATGCTCAAGTTTGTACAATGTTGACATTATCTTTGTTATCGGAACGAAGACTCCAGATTGATGATCAATATTCTCTAGGTAGCTAAGATGTCAATCATTTTAAAACCATCTTAAATACTCAATCTCCTTACAATACTTTAGAAGATATAAAACATTGTATCCCAAGACTAATTACAAATCAAGATAATCAATATCTCCAATTTAATTTAACATAAGATGAAATTCATAAAACAACCAACTCTCGCAATCCTAATAGTGTGGTTGGAGATTATGGGTTTAACTTAAAATTTTACTCTTCCTGTTGGCAAATAATTAAGAAATATATTTGTGAAACATTAATAGCTTACTTTAATGATCATTCTACTCCCAAGGATTTATATGAAACCGCTTTATGTATGATACCCATAAAAGACTCTCTTAGGACTTAGAATAATTCCAGGTTCATCAGTCTTTGTAATGTATATAACGGAATCATCTCTAAGTTGATAAATAATAATCTTTGAAATTTACTTCCAAAAATCATATCAAGAGAACATTGGATTGTTGGGGGAGGGGGTGTAATGGATAGGAACTTTCATGAGAATATCTATATTACTCATGAGTTATCCCCCTACCTACCTTAAAACATTGAGGTGGTAATGTAATATTTAAGCTTAAGATGGATAAAGCATTTGATAGAATATTAATTAGTTTTATATTAAAGATAATGTCATGTTTTTCCTTCAATAATCAATTCATTGAGCTTATAAAAAAAGTATTGAATCTGCTCATTTTTTAGTTATCTTAAATAACATCTTTTATAAATACTTCAACACCTCAAATGGTGTGAGGCAGAGTGATCTTTTGTCACCCATCTTGTTCATCAATGCTGAAGGATACTTGATTAGGGAATAAAACGATATATTCCATGAAAACGTAACAATTAGATATCATTCAAGAATGATATTATGATTCTATGTCTTGCATTTAGAGATGATATAATCATCTTCATGAATGGCTCAATAAACAATGTCAAAAAATTATGGGATTACCTAAAACATTATCAAAAATTCTTTGACCAATTAATTAACAAAAACAAATCAACTTTCATAACTTCAAAGAGTAGGGATAGAAAGCAAACTCTTGATTTTACATCTGCTCATCCTAATCTTAAGTCTATTTTAATTCTTGAAAGCTTGGGTATTCCTTATATTAATCTTGTGGAATAACTTGATTGCATTGCTTAATACATGGTTTTGATTTCATGTTTTTGGTTGAGGTTGAACCTGAGTTCATGGCTGCTCAGTTTCTCTTCAAGCTGCATTTTTCAAAGAAGTAGTTGCTGTCTTTTTTGATGCGTGGTGCTGCTGTTTTTTCTGAAGCTTGTGGATGCTTCCTCCGTAGCTTGCTGTAGCTCTTTTTTATGATCTTTTGATGCTGTGGTTGCTATCTCTTTCAAAACACGGTGTTGCTGATCTTTCGATGTTGAAGTTGCTGTCTCTTTCAAAGCATGGTGTTGCTGTTTTCTCTGAAGCTGTTGTTGCTAATTCCTTTGCAGCATGGTGTTGCTAACCTATGTAGCATGTCGTTGGTTGCTGCTTTGAAGGATTGCATTTTCTTCATTGTTTGGTTGAAGTCTAAGGCTGTTTTGATTGAAGAGTTTGGCTGGTTCTATGAAGAGAATGTTGAAGAGATGCTTGTAAAGTATGTATTAAAAGCTTTTTGTTGGGCTTCTGTACTATCCTTTGGTATTCTCTAGGTTAGGGTTTTAATTTTGGAGGGACTTTTTGGCGCCCTTTGTATTGAATTTTATTGGTCTATTCAAATATAATATCCTTACTTAAAAAAATGCAATCGAAAATCTCACTCTATTCAAGCACAGTTTTCTGCCCATGAATTATCTGGACATAATTATTCATCCAAGTAACAAAGTTTGTTACTTTGATAACATGGTCTCAAAAATAAGAAATAAATTTGTTGATTGGGATTACAAAAGTTATATTTTTGAGATACAATGGTTTTGATTCAGTTTTTTTTATTGCAATACCATCATATCATGTTCAAAGTTATAATCTCCGTAAAATTGTAATAGATAGAATCTTTAGACTTTTAAACAAAATCTATAGGGCTCGAAAGAATATAGAAATGATATAATTTGGTCTGATTGACCTAACCTTTAAAAATCATATGATGAAGAATGACTAAACTTCATAAAAATAACAGATATTCAAAATTCTTTCTCATGTAAACTATTATTTACATCCAGAAACCATCAAACATTATGGTCAAAGCTGATGCATTCCATTTATTGTCCTAATAAACATTAATTAGGATCCATTAAATAATTGAAACTTTCATTTACTAGCATGTCGATAAGGGAATTTGCAATTTTTACCGAGAAAGATGGAATCACACTCCATCCTCTCATTAAATAGAAAAATGATAATAATAATAGCTTATAGTACAATAGTGAGAAAATCTATCAATGCTTGGAGAACAACACTTGGAACTTATAAAAACTTAAGACTAATGTTATCCCCTCAAATATTGATAGAATATTCAACTTCAATCTTCATGAAGATAAAACTTACATAATTAAATGGAATGCTTCTTTCATTGGTTATTTTAAGCTAAAAGTTAGTATGGATAAGATCAGAACAAAAGAGCCTCAATCAATCTCATAGAATTCAAAATGGGGTCTTTTTTATTTATGTAAGAAATAAAAAAATGAAGGGGAAAATAACTTCATCCAATTTATTTTGATAGTTTTTAATCCTAGCACTATCATGACATGTCTACAACATTAAATAAATAAAGTTACATTATGTGCGTTTACAATAAATTCGTCTCCTCGTGTACTAAATAAGTGATAATAAAAATTTTATATATTCGTCAAGACATGCGAATGAGACAACTTTTAGAAAATCAAAATTATTATTATCTTTTTGAAATATATATATATATATATCTCGAAAAGTTTTCCTAACATAAAATTTAATTTTTTGGTGATGTATTCTTAAAAACAATTTTATTGTGATTTATTGAAAAATAGTTTGGACTTAAAATAAATTTAGACTAAAACAATTTTTCAAGTTATTAAAGCAGTTTAGATTGATTTTAAATTGTAAAATGATTTATTTTAATAAATTACTAATATTTTATAAATAAAAATAAATTTAAAATATTAAAAGTATAAAATTGTTCTTTATAAAATATCAACTCAAATTAAATTAAAAACTTTTTAGTTTTTAAGATCAAATAAAATCAATAAATATGTATATATAATTAAAATATAAATATAACAAAAATAAATTAAATTATAAACCAATCTTAAGTATGGTCGCGCCTTTTTAAATATGAATTACAGTGCTTTTCTATAATTTCGTACAAGTTAATATTTTCAATATCAATTCTTCCTATAATTTGGAATGAGTTAAAAATAATATATATATATATATATATATATATATATATATTATTTTTTTAATCAAAATGCGATTTATTACTAAATTGAAACAAGTACAAAGTTATAGGTCAGATTTGGCTAAGATATAAAAACATAAGTCCCAATAGACTATAAACAAAAATCAGAAACAGATCGAAGTCGATATAGCTTCGATAACTCATATTTCTCTCTGTCACCATTAAAGCAAGCCCTTCACCTTCGATCAGAGAGAATCCAAAGAACAATAGATTTCTTTTACAAAAACCAATTCCCAATGGGATCGACCAGAAGCTCAACAATGTCAAAAGCCCCAAATTTTACAAACCAACCCCTAAATCTTCAATCGGGTTCGACATTTATGTATCCCAGACCTAAACTCTCTAGGAAAACAATAGATTGAAGATCAATTGGAGCAGTTGATCTATTGATTTCAATCTTTTGTTTACACCGGAGGGTCCATTTTGCCAACAAGTCGACAGCGCGATTCTGAATTCGGGAAATCGATTTAAGATTCATGCAAGGGTGGATTAATCTCCTGCAAATGAAAAGCAGTTGAGACAAATAATCCGGGCTTGTGCCTTTAGCAAAGAACTCGATTAAGGATTGATTTTCAGATTCGATATCAACCTTAGTTCAGTTCCTCTCTCTACACAGAAGCAAACCCTCGAGCAGAGCGAGAGCTTCAGCTACAATGGGAGTCATCTTCCCAAAAGTTTTACCCAAGCCAGCTTCGATATCGTCATTCCTGTCTCTAACAATAACCCCTCCAGCTGATTTTCCTGTTCAGGAGCAAGCACCATCTAATAGCACTACATGCATTTCACACTTTAGACTGTGTTTTTAGTAAGTTTACAGTCCATACGTAAATAACTTTATTAATGTAAGTTATAGCAGACTGGTAATAAATAAATTTATCTTTGAATTTACTATCATTTCTGGACTTCCAAATAGTCCAACAGATGATAGAGTGGATGACATGCGTAATATGGACCTTTAGGGTAGAAGGCCAGAACCATTCAAGAGAGCTGATATGAGTCCAGATCGACCAAGAAAAGTTGCAATATACAAAAAGATGTTTTTTTCTTTCACAATTAGAGCAGAAAATGCATTTAGATGCTAAGCTGACATGTCTAAGTTGCATAATAGAATCAATAAGTAAAAAAAAATTATAAGTCTCCAAAGTAAGAAATAAAACATCCCGGGAGTAAGTTGATTCCATATTTTCTTGAAAAGAGAGGAGTTGTTGAACTGCTTCCTAGTGTTGTTCCATGTATAGTTTGTGTTGAACTCTAGATTAGGAGATAAGGCCCAGACTATTCTGTCTTCTTTATATTGATCAAATTTGAACATAGAAATCAGATTGACTCTTTCTTCACTAAGGAAGCTTTTCAACAGATCTATATCCCAATTGTTCCCCTTCCAAAAGTTGTTCACCTTTTTATTCAAATACCAAAGATTAGCTTCAAAACTGTTATGATTCATAATTAGAGATTGGTTATGCCAATTCTCCAACCAAAAATCCATTTCACCCCTGCCAAGTAGCCAGTAAATGTTAGGATCAACCATATCTTTAATATTAACCAGGCGCTTCCAATTGATAGAACCAGATTTTTTAAAATTAGATTTTAAAGGATGATTTCCTTTATTATGCATATCATTCATAAGAATAGCCCATAAACTAGTTTGTTTTCTAAAATTAAACCATAATTTTTTAAACAAGATGGTCTGAATTTCAGTAAGACTTCTGATATTCAGACCCTCATCCCTCCTCAAAAGGCCTACAAAGGTTTTTCCAAGCAGTCCAATGAATAGCTTTTACATCAAACTTTGATCTCCATAAAAATTTGTTAAATGTTTTTTCGATTCTGTTAATCACACAGTTAGGAATGGTAGTAGTATGCATTCAAAAGTAAAGAATAGACATAACAATGTTAGAGATTAGAGAAAGTCTTCCCCCAAATGACAAAAACTTGCTGTCCCAGATAGAAATTTTATTGTTGATGTTGTCCAACATCTTATTGAATTTTTCTGCTTTATTATTGCAGGTCAAGCTCACACCCAGATACTTGATTGGAAGATGATCAATCTTATAACCAGTGTTGGCAACCAAAGCTTGGATTCTACTTTGAGACATACTTTTTGAGGTAAGAATTTGAGTCTTTTCTTTATTAATGACTTGTCCTGAAATTATTTGATATTTGTCTAAAAAAGAACTAAGATTTTGAATGGATTTGTTAGAACTGTTAGTAAAAATCAAAATATTATCAGCAAAAGATATACTAGATACATTAATAGAATACCTAGAAGCATAAGTCATACAAATATTCTTATTATAGATCATAACTAGCCCTCTAACAAGAACCTCCTCACTGATAATAAAAAGACTAGGGACAAAGGGTCCCCTTGTCTCAAACCCCTAACAGAATTGAAAAAACCATAAGCTTTCCCATTAATTAGGATATAAATGCTAATATTTCTAATCATTTCATTAATCAGAGTAATGAATTGATTAGAGAAACCAAATAGATTCAAAACCTTTTGAATAAAAGACATAGATAACATGTCAAAAGCCCTAGACATATCTAGCTTAACCGTTATATTTCCTTTAGCAGACTTTCTTTTTAAATCATAAGCTAGTTCTCTAGCAATCAAAAAAATTTCACGAATTGATCTTTTTTAACAAATGCACCTTGAGTGCAAGAAATAATTTTAGGAAGAATAGTTGATAATCTAGCATTTAAGAGCTTCGAGAAAATCATGTTGGTAACATAACATAAGTTAATAGGACAATAGTGAGACCAATATGTAGGATTTGTGGTTTTAGGGATTAGACATAATCCAGTAGCAAAAATCCCTTTTGGGAACTTACTACCAGACAAGTAAGCATTAAAAGCAGTAAGCATATCATCTGTAATTATCTGCCAACAAGACTTAAAGAATATAACATTATAACCATCTACCCCAGGGGCACTATCCGGATTAATAGAATTTAAAATATCCCAAATTTCCTCAATAGTAGTAACTTTCATTAAATGCAAGTTATCTTCTATAGTTACCAATTTAGGAATAGAAGAGAGTAGATCATCCTGCATACATTTTTCCTCATCCTCTTTAGACTTATAGGGATATTTTGAATAGGATTTTTTGTAGTAGTTTTCAGCAGAAGCTCCAATATCCTCCATATTATAGAGCCATCTATCATCATCCTTTATTCCAGTGATTGTATTTTTTCTTCTCTTTTTTTGCCACATAAGAATGAAACATCTTGGTATTATTATCCCCCTCAAGTAACCAAGAGCTATAAGCCTTTTGTCTCAAATAAGTATATTTGTTTCTAAGAGCCTGCAGATAGAAACTATTAGCTTTCCTTAGGTTCTTTTCAGTAGATGCATTATTATAAGTAGAGAGAAGCAATTCTGTTTTTTTAATAATGTTGTCAGTTTCTTTAACTTTTGAGAAAACATTCCCAACACAATTTTTGTTTCAATTTTTTTGACACCCTTTAAGTCTCTTTAGTTTGAACCAAAAAACTTCATTAGGGAAACCTCTAATTTCTAGATTCCAGTTCTTTTTAACAACCTCAAGAAAAGAATGGCCATTAATCCACATATTCATGAATTTGAAGTTTTTATAATTAGAGTTATAAACATTTGAGTTCTCAGATTTAGCAGTAATTAAAATGGGAGCATGGTCAGAACACGTTCTGACCATGTGAAGAACCTGAGTAGTAGTGAACATAGTTGTCTAATTAGTATTGAATAAGGCCTTGTCGAGCTGCTTCCACTTTAAACCTCTGTTCCATGTAAACTTAGGCCCAAGGAAACCTGCATCCTCCCATTGGCACTCATTAATTGCATGAACAAAATCATCAGTACTATTCTGGTCCATATTCTTGCAGCCTCTCTGCTCCTCAGAAGTCCTTATAACATTAAAATCTCCCACTACAAGCCACACTTAGTATAAACAATAGCTAAGTGAATAGATTCCAAACATCTAACCTAAGAAACCTGCCACACTTAGCATAAACAATAGCTAAGTGAAAAACAGAATTGTCAATAGTAGTAACTTCAAGAATAAGACATTGATCATGGTTATCAATGATGTTAATACTCAGATCATCCACCCAAAAAACCCAAATTTTATTATAAGTATTGAAAGAATAACTAGAGAAACCAAGTAAAGATGCAATATTAGATATATTTTCAGAATTAGACATCGGCTCCTGTATAGCCAGAATACTAATCTTTTCACTGAAAAGTAAAGCTTTCAATCTTCTGATAGTTGGCTTGTTATTGATACCACGAAGGTTCTAGTTAATAATCTTTATAATTATCAGATAAATATTGAAGTCTTCTATTTGTCCCTCCATATTTGAGAGTTTTCATAATCTTGTTGCTTGGTTTCTTTATTTTCTTTACATATTTCAACTTCTTTCTCAGGATAGTACTGAACTCTTGGCCAATGGGGGACTAAGCACTATTTTGAGGAGATTGTTGAAAGCTCCTAATATTGCTTTGAAGGGGAGAGTTAAAGTCGGATATGTTGTTACCATCCTCCTGAAGAACTTTATAGCCACATTTAACTTGTAATTCTTGTATAGCTTCTATTATTTCCGTATTTTCAGGAATGCTAACACAAAAATTTATATTGACATTATTATTAATAGAATCTTGTTGATTGCCTATTTCAAAGTTGTCTTCCGATTTCTTTTCTTTTTCAATTCTTGGAACAACTATAGATTTCAAAACAGAAACAAACTCAGATTGGAACTAACAACCTCATTTTCAACTCCCAAATCTAGATTACCACATCCATTCTTATCAACACTTTGGCCCTTTACCTCTTCTTTCCCATTTCTTGTTTGCAGAATATCATCATGAGCCTGAATTTTAACTCTTTTCTTACACTCTTCAGGTTTGTGACCCAAATGAAAACAATTGTCACAGTAAGAAGGCAGATTTCTATAGCTAACATTAATCCAACACCCTTCATTTAAGCCAAAACCAACCCAAATACGATTGTGAATTTGAACTGATAAATTTATTTCGATCAAAGCATAAACTGAATTTTTGATAGCTCTGTTTTCTTTTGGCACTTTTATTTTGTAAATCCTTCCAACAGAGGAAGCCACTTCATGCATCAGGCCTTCATTATACATATATTCTGGAATTTTGTCGAATCTAATCCAGACCAGAACTGAAGGGTTCTCATACTTTGGGTGAAAGTCCGGAAACCACTGTAAAATCCTCATCGTATAAGTTCCAACCTCATACCTAGACCATATTTTGCAGATGTTTTCACTCAGACCAAATTCCATGAAGATATGATGTGAGTCCCAATTAGATACTTTGAATGAACCCTTAAATCTTAAAGGTTTGAAGAATGCTTCGAGAACAGGTTTCTTTGGTAATCCTAGGGAGAATTTTCCAATTAGGGTAGTCTTAGCATTCAAGAACAAAGAATCTTTGACTTCTTTGGAGAACTGAACCGAAATATTGTTTGATCTTCTTTCAATTCTCTCAGGTTTGAAATCTAAATATTTTTTGTTTCCGGTTCGATCTTTAAACAGATCTGCAAAAGAATTCTTATCACCTTGAACTGTCTTTCTCCGTTTTTTATTTTGGAACAGAGGAGGAAATTCCTCTTCAAATAATTTATTAGTTCTTATCTCCATGATGGAGATATACAGAAACTACAAAAGAATTGAAGAAGAGAGACGAACACTAGTCGACCGGTGGCTACTTCACCGGAGAAAGCATCAGGCGGAGAGAGGAGAGGGGAGAGAAGAGAGAGTTTTTAGTTTTCTTTATCTTTTCTAGTTAATAAAATATTATAAAAAGATTAGGTTTTGCGGGGTAAATCCTGGTAACAATCACTCAAAGAATACAGTAGAAAGGATTAGACATTTAATTACGTTGCCTACCTTTCATTATAGAATCTTTGGTTTTCGTACTTGTTAGTTTTACCTAGCTTTCTACGTGGTACAGTAATGTATAAACAGAAGAAAAGTAGCATCTTTGACTTGTATTCAAAAAAATGTACTCCCTTCGTTTCATAATATAGGTCGTTTAAGGTTCTTTCACAGATATTAAGAAAAGTAATAATGATTTTGAAAGAATAGAAAAAAATAAATATGATTGGTGGAGTTGATAACTTGTGCAGAATGTTAACTATTTTATGGGTGGAAAGTGGAATATGTGTAATGAATGTTGCATTGGAAAATGAGAATGACTTATATTATGAAACAAAAACTTTCTCCTAAAAAGACTTATATTATGAAACAGAGGGAGTATATGGTTTTTCTTAACGTCGCTTAGTTAATGCCTAAAGAAACGCTGTTTAGTTAGTGTCTAAGGTAAATCTGCGTTTGCAAACATATATTATAATATAATTTAGAGGTTGAAATACTAATATATTTTATACTAATAATTTTGATGGATCAAATTGGGATCGGATATCTGATAAAACATGAATTTTTGATTAAAAATCTTGTTATTTTGATCGATTACTCGGAATAATTATCTTATTTGGAAAGATTAGCATGAATAATTATGTTAATAGGAATAGTCATGTTATTTTTGTCGACTAATATGATTACTCTGGTTATTTTGAAATATTAACAAGATTAGTCACGTTAACAGGAATAGTCATGTTATTTTGGTCGATTAACATGAATAGTCATGTTATTTTGAAAGATTAACATGAATAGTAACGTTAACACTAATAATTTTAATACTCTGGAAAATTAACAAGAACAGCCATGTTAACATGAATAGTTGTGTTTATAGAAATAATCCGGGTACTCTAGAAGATTAACAGGAATAATCGTGTTAATATGAATAGTCTTGTTATTAGTATCGAGTAATATAAATAGGGTTCAAAATTACTGTTAGTCCTCATTTTTCGCATTTGTATCAAACAATTTTGTCTCCCAATGGTCTTCTATGTTTTAGAAATTTGTATTACTAGTCTCCTGCACATGTGAATACAAAGAAGCAGACGTGTGACTACCCATACATCAATATTTTATCTCACTATTGGTCCCCTAGAAATCTAAAACCCTAATTCGAGAAACAAATAGTCTTCTTCCTAAATCTCTAATTGCGCAGTCACATTCTTTATATTTTTGGAGACCAACAGTGACAAAATATTGGTGTTTGAGCTACCACATGTCAGCTTCTCGGTACTCACATGTGCGGGAGACTTATAATGCGAATTTCTAAAACATAGAGAATCAGTGGGAGATAAAATGAATATAAAAGATTAATTTGATACAAATATGAAACATAGAGAACTAATGGTGATTTTTAGTCCACGAATAGTCATGTTATTTTGAAAGATTAACTCGAATAGTCATGTCAACATAAAAGATTTTGTTATTCACATCGGTCGATTAACAAGAATAATCCTTTTATTTTGGATTTGTCGATTAATAGTAATGATCGTGTAATTTTGGACGATCAACATTTATGGTCATTATTCATATAATATTTTATATTTTAGAATAAAATTAGCATCAATAAATTTGAAATTACACAATAATAATATTATTCACTGAATTTATCAACTATAAGAATGTTATTTATGTCAATCTATTAGAAATAATTTTGTATCCATAAATAAAGAAAAAAGCCAAAATAAGATGAATGTAAAAGCAAATTAAAAAACTAAGGTGGATTCAAAAACAAGATTAAAAAACAAAGTAAAACTAAAAACAAGATGTCAGTTTTTTTACACCAACTTTCTTGGACACTAATTGATCTGAACTAGAGTTATCGACTGAAGATTGAAAACGTAAAGACATGTTGTCTTAATTATTCAAAATATGCAAGTATATTTTATTGAGCGAATTCAAACTATGAACTAATAACTAATAGCAATAACAATCGATAGTTATAGCAAATTGCATTATGGAAAAAAAAAGATGCAAGAAATTAAATAGTTGATATTAATGAGTTGATATGTTTTACAATTTTTTATACAAAAGAGTCGTGCAAGACAAATATAAAGTTGGTTGATTCACTCATCTCCTTAAACCTGGAAACTGTTTTTGGTGGATTAGAGTTTTGTTGACTTCAAGTCTCTGATCCAGCTGCTTGCACTTCAAGTCTCTGATCCAGCTGCTTCTTTTGCTAGACTTCCAAGTCCTGCTCTATGTTTGTTAGATTGTGCGACAACGTGCTCGACCATCTAACTTCTATATTTTTACATTCCGTGCTCGTCGATAGTACTAAAGCTCAAAACAAAGCATAAAATATTTCCATTACGATTTGCCATCAATATGATAAAAAGATAAATTGTTGTAAGATAGATGGTTGGTATAAGCAAACCTTGCATCAACATAAAATTCAACCCAATGTGGTTTACCTCTATTAGATCCCAAAATGAATGATTCCCCTTTCTACATAGCAAGAACTGTATGGTGTTGGTCGTAGCAAAGGATCTCACGCGACAAGATTCTAAACCATAAATTGCACAACGAGAAATGATAATTACAACTTGACCACTACAATAATTACAGTAGAGTCATCCTATACTATGAGTTGATATATGGTTCCAAATGCAGGTTCACATTATGTATTAATTAAGCAGTGTTATTTCTTCAAGTA
The DNA here is from genome assembly GCA_036936605.1 of Limnanthes douglasii subsp. nivea. Lineage (NCBI taxonomy): Eukaryota > Viridiplantae > Streptophyta > Magnoliopsida > Brassicales > Limnanthaceae > Limnanthes > Limnanthes douglasii. The sequence goes on from JAUPFV010000175.1 coordinate 76,514, forward strand.
TTGTTATTGTTTAAGTTCTCTAGCTAGTAAATTGGTTGTGATAATTTGTAGTGGTTTACTATTTACAAACTCCAACTGGTTTGCGTTCACATATGTTATGGAGGATAATAAAAGTTCAACTAGCTCGGTTGTTTTCCCTTCACATGAAATTATGACTAACAACATGATCGATAATGATGAAAATGATTTTGATACAGCTATGTCTTCTCTGGTGGTTGAATCCAAAGCAGAAAGATGCAACTCCCAACGAACCGGTAAAATCAGAAGCCAACACAACTGATACAGGATATAGAGCTCTTGTAGCTCTGGTAAAAATTTGTGAACCCATTATATAGAAATTTGTCTTGTCTAACCTAGGGTTGTCAATTTTTAACTCAATCTATAAACCCAACATAACACCGACCTAAAATTTTAAGGTTAGAGACCCGCTATTTACAACACGGTGAAATCATGACACGACACGAGACCAAACAAAAAAAACGGGCCGGCTTCATGTATAGTTAAAAACTGAAATGTAAAATTTGAAAAGACCTCCAAACCTAAAATTGACCTGTAAAATCCGAAAGAGCGTACAAACCTAAAACTAACTCGTAAACCCCGAACAGACCTGCAATCCTGAAACCTCAAAAGACTTGTAAATCCAAAATTGACCGGTAAAACCCAAAAAATCTATTAACATGAAACTAATATGTAAAAAATTATTAATAAAAAGTATTATTTTAAATTTAAAATATAAAATAAATAATATATCATAAATAACTTAAACCTAGCCACAATTGTAAAACATCTTACCATAAATGGCTCAGATCATTCCCGTTGTGTATATCGATAACTACTAATTCAAATAAACCAAAATCAACTGTTAAATTTCTTAACATATGGATTCTTCACCCTGAGTTTATGAAAACTGTAGAAAAGAATTGGATAGAAAATATAATTGATTCACCAATTCAGGTGTTCTAGGTTAAACTAAAAAGACTAAAATATCGATTAAATGGTGGAATTAGGAAGTCTTTGGTAACATATTTGATATTATAGATCATGCTGAATAAAAGGTAAAATATCTTGAAACTTATTTTCAAAACTAAAAAAACATTAAAGATAAAATTAGACTTTCCAAAGCCAGAGCAAACCATTTTTAACCTTATGGCCAATGAATAAGCTTTTTTGGAACAGAAAAGTGCCACTTCCTGGTATAAGAATGAAGCCTCTAACATTCTTGTTTTCATAATTATATAAACAATCGAATAGCAAAAAATAAAATGCATGAAATCTAAAACGGAGACTCCTAGATTGATGATCAATCTTCTCTAGGTAGCATAGATATCGATTATGTTAAAACCATCCTAGATACTCAGTATGCTTAAATACTTTAGAAAATATCAAAACTTTCGTCCTAAGTCTAATTACATATCAAGATAATCAATATCTTCAATTTACTCCAACGTAATATGAAATTCATAAAACAATCCACTCTCTTAGCCCTAATATTATGGCTGGAATTGATGGATTTAACTCAAAATTTTACTTTTCATGTTGGCCAAAAATTAATAAAATATATTTTTGAAGAAATACATTAATGGTCATTCTGCACCCAAGGGATTATATGCAACTCTTTTATATATAATACCCACAAAAGACTCCCAAGGGATCCATTTTTAACCTTCTGGCCAATAAATAAGCTTTTTTGGAACAGAAAAGTGCCACTTCCTGGTATAAGAATGAAGCCTCTAACATTCTTGTTTTCATAATTATGTAAACAACAGAATAGCAAAAAATAAAATGCATGAAATCTAAAACGGAGACTCCTAGATTGATGATCAATCTTCTCTAGGTAGCATAGATATCGATTATGTTAAAACCATCCTAGATACTCAGTATGCTTAAATACTTTAGAAAATATCAAAACTTTCATCCTAAGTCTAATTACATATCAAGATAATCAATATCTTCAATTTACTCCAACGTAATATGAAATTCATTAAACAATCCACTCTCTTAGCCCTAATCGTATGGCTAGAATTGATGGATTTAACTCAAAATTTTACTTTTCATGTTGGCCAAAAATTAAGAAAATATATTTTTGAAGAAATACATTAATAATCATTCTGCACCCAAGGGATAATATGCAACTCTTTTATATATAATACCCACAAAAGACTCTCTTAGGACCTGTAATGATTGCAGATCCATTAGTCTTTGTAATGTATTTAAATAATAATTTCTAAGTTGATAAATAACAAGATTTCAAATTTACTTCTTACAATCATATCAAAGGAACATGAGGGGGGGGGGGGGGTTGTAATGGATAGGAACTTTCATGAAAATATCTGAATTACTTATGAGTTATCACATGACCTAGTTTAAAAAATTGAGGTTGTAATGTAATATATAAGCTTGATTGAAAAGACCTCCAAACCTAAAATTGACCTGTAAAATCCGAAAGAGCGTACAAACCTAAAACTAACTCGTAAACCCCGAACAGACCTGCAATCCTGAAACCTCAAAAGACTTGTAAATCCAAAATTGACCGGTAAAACCCAAAAAATCTATTAACATGAAACTAATATGTAAAAAATTATTAATAAAAAGTATTATTTTAAATTTAAAATATAAAATAAATAATATATCATAAATAACTTAAAACTAGCCACAATTGTAAAACATCTTACCATAAATGGCTCAGATCATTCCCGTTGTGTATATCGATAACTACTAATTCAAATAAACCAAAATCAACTGTTAAATTTCTTAACATATGGATTCTTCACCCTGAGTTTATGAAAACTGTAGAAAAGAATTGGATAGAAAATATAATTGATTCACCAATTCAGGTGTTCTAGGTTAAACTAAAAAGACTAAAATATCGATTAAATGGTGGAATTAGGAAGTCTTTGGTAACATATTTGATATTATAGATCATGCTGAATAAAAGGTAAAATATCTTGAAACTTATTTTCAAAACTAAAAAAACATTAAAGATAAAATTAGACTTTCCAAAGCCAGAGCAAACCATTTTTAACCTTATGGCCAATGAATAAGCTTTTTTGGAACAGAAAAGTGCCACTTCCTGGTATAAGAATGAAGCCTCTAACATTCTTGTTTTCATAATTATATAAACAATCGAATAGCAAAAAATAAAATGCATGAAATCTAAAACGGAGACTCCTAGATTGATGATCAATCTTCTCTAGGTAGCATAGATATCGATTATGTTAAAACCATCCTAGATACTCAGTATGCTTAAATACTTTAGAAAATATCAAAACTTTCGTCCTAAGTCTAATTACATATCAAGATAATCAATATCTTCAATTTACTCCAACGTAATATGAAATTCATAAAACAATCCACTCTCTTAGCCCTAATATTATGGCTGGAATTGATGGATTTAACTCAAAATTTTACTTTTCATGTTGGCAAAAAATTAATAAAATATATTTTTGAAGAAATACATTAATGGTCATTCTGCACCCAAGGGATTATATGCAACTCTTTTATATATAATACCCACAAAAGACTCCCAAGGGATCCATTTTTAACCTTCTGGCCAATAAATAAGCTTTTTTGGAACAGAAAAGTGCCACTTCCTGGTATAAGAATGAAGCCTCTAACATTCTTGTTTTCATAATTATGTAAACAACAGAATAGCAAAAAATAAAATGCATGAAATCTAAAACGGGGACTCCTAGATTGATGATCAATCTTCTCTAGGTAGCATAGATATCGATTATGTTAAAACCATCCTAGATACTCAGTATGCTTAAATACTTTAGAAAATATCAAAACTTTCATCCTAAGTCTAATTACATATCAAGATAATCAATATCTTCAATTTACTCCAACGTAATATGAAATTCATTAAACAATCCACTCTCTTAGCCCTAATCGTATGGCTAGAATTGATGGATTTAACTCAAAATTTTACTTTTCATGTTGGCCAAAAATTAAGAAAATATATTTTTGAAGAAATACATTAATAATCATTCTGCACCCAAGGGATAATATGCAACTCTTTTATATATAATACCCACAAAAGACTCTCTTAGGACCTGTAATGATTGCAGATCCATTAGTCTTTGTAATGTATTTAAATAATAATTTCTAAGTTGATAAATAACAAGATTTCAAATTTACTTCTTACAATCATATCAAAGGAACATGAGGGGGGGGGGGGTTGTAATGGATAGGAACTTTCATGAAAATATCTGAATTACTTATGAGTTATCACATGACCTAGTTTAAAAAATTGAGGTTGTAATGTAATATATAAGCTTGATATTGATAAAAAAATTGATAGGATATCAATCAATTTTATATTAAAGATAATTTCATATTTTGGATTCAATATTAAATTCATTGAGCTTATCACAAAATTTATTGAATCTTCCCTTTTTCAATTATCTTAAATGGCACCCTTTATGGATACTTCAACACCTCAAATGGTCTGAGGCAGAGTGATCCTTTATCATTTAACTTGTTCATTAATGTTGAAGAATACTTGATTATGGGAATAAAAATTCTAATCCATGAAAACATAACAATGAGATATCATTCAAGAAGTAAAATTATCATTCTTTGTCTTGCATTCGAAGATGATATAATCATCTTTATGAATCGCTCAATAAACAATGTCAAAAAATTATGGGATTACCTAAAATATTATCAAAACGTCTTTGACCAATTAATTAAAAAATAAATTAACGTTCATAACTCCAAATAATATGGATAGAAGAAGAAACACTACAATTGGAAATCTTACTAGATTCAAGCATAGATTTTAGCCCATTAAATATCTGGTTATAACTATTCATCCAAGTAACAAACTTTGTTACTTTAATGACCTGGTCTAAAAAATAAGAAATAAAATCTTAGATTGGGATTATAAAAGGTTATATTTTAAAGGCATTATGGTTTTGATTCAGTTTGTTCTTACGATAATACCATCATATTATGTTCAAAGTTATAATCTTCATAAAACTGTAATAGATGAAATCTCTAGACTGTTAAACAAATTTCTATTAGGCTCAAAAGAAAACATAAATGTTATAATTTGGTCTGATTGTGCTCTAAACATAAATGTTATAATTTGGATTAAATTTAAATAGACCTTCTCTTCAATTTTATCAAATGACTCTTTTAAGACAATCATGACATTAGTTGCACAATTTAATTTAAAGCTTGAGCAAATGGATGTTAAAATTATTTTTTAATGGTGACATTCAAGAAACAATCTATATTGTGAAACTTAATAACTTTTTTAATTTGTGATTCGAAGTCAATGGTATGTAAACTTAAGAAATTCATAAAAATTTAGTAAAAATAAGTTAATATTGATCGTATTGTATGTTGATGATATATCGTTGTCCATAAAAGTTATACGGAATTTTTACATAATACCAAAAGATATTTATTGGAGAAATTTAATATATGGCAGTAAATTTGTTGAATATTTTGAGGTATCCAACCAAGCATTATGGTTTCAGAATTTTATAGCGGACTACGCAAGATAGAAGGGATATAAAAATTTCATGAGGATATACATGTCAATATTCAAATAATAACATAAGTTGTGAAATAGAGAATCTAAATTCATCAAATCAGTATAGAGCACATCAAAACAAATTCAACGGTGGCAGATACTCTCACCAAAATATGACTAGATACGTTTTTTCAAGAACACATCATAAGAGTGTGTGTTGTTTGTTTAGAGAATCACCGGGTTTAGTAGGAATTTATAATAAATCCCTAGGTATAGTTGTTATTTGATTAAGTTTGACTGTAAATATATATATATATATATATATATATATATATATATATATATATATATATATATATATATATATATATTGTTAAAAAAATTCTACTAAGATGGATTGTATCATGTTATCATTTATATTAGCTAATTTACCATTTTTTATATATATTTTTTATCATTTTACCATTTATTTTTCAAGAGTCTAACTATTTGGATGTCAATTTTTTTTATTATAATTAAAAACAACTCTTATAATGATATTTCACCACTATAATTTTGGTTTGATCCTCACAAAAAAGTATCACTTTCCACCACGACAATCCATAATTGCTTTTCTCTCTTCCAAGATTGCTGACGAGACCACTTACACCAGTGGACATATTTCATCTCTCAAAAGTGCGCCACCTCAGCGCCACATTAGCATAATCTCCAAATAATTCTTTAAAATTATCACTCTACACACCGGAACATAAAATTATTTACTTACTAAAATGTTCCAAAAATTGTTTAAAAAAAACTTAATAAAAAATAACTCAAAACATTTTGGTGTCCGAATCAAACAAACCAAGTCCATATTTATAGATCTCAAAAAATTATAAATCATGGTATAATATTTTTTTTACTTTATAAAATATTCTAAAAATTGTTTCGGAAAAACTTAATAAAAAATAACTCAAAAATTTTCAGTGTATGAATCAAACAAACCAAGTCTCTATTTATGGATCTCAAAAAATTATAAATCATTGTATAATTGTTTATTTTTTTACTTACGAATATTCCGAACATTTTTTGGAAAAACTTAGAATAAAAATAACTCAAAACATTTCGCTGTCTCAATCAAACAAACAAAATATCTATTTATAAATCTCAAAAAATTATAAATCATGGGATAATTGTTTATTTTCTTACTTACTAAAATGTTCCAAAAATTGTTTTGAAAAAACTTAATAAAAAATAAGTCAAAACATTTCGGTGTCCAAAATAAAAAAAAACATATCTTTATTTATAGATCTCAAAAAATTATAAATCATGTTATTTTTTTACTTACTAAAATGTTCCAAAAAATATTTTAAAAAAGCGTTAAAAAATAAGTAAAAATATTTTGGTGTCCGAATCAAACAAAACAGGTCTCTATTTATAGATCTGAAAAAATTATAAATCTTGCTATAATCTTTTAATCTATTTTTACTTACTAAAATGTTCACAAAATTATTTTGGAAAAACTTAGTAAAAATTAACTCAAAAACTTGCGGTGTCCGAATCAAACAAACTGAATCTCAATTTATAGATCTCTAAAAATTATAAATCATGGTATAAGATTTTATTATTTTTTTTACGAAAATGTTCCAAAGATTGTTTCGAAAAAACTTAATAAAAAATAACTCAAAATATTTCGGTGTCCAAATAAGAAAACCAAATATCTAATTGTAGATTTCTAAAAAAAAAAAAGTAGTAGTATAATTTTTTAATTTTGTTTATTAACAATTTTTTTTACAAAATAATTTAAAAAAAGAGTTATGCGTCGTGACACATGGCACACATAGTCTCACGACCTTGTAACCAACATCAACGTTAAAACTGAAACCATTTTTTTCCATCGTATCCCGTCGCCCACTAGTTACAAAATAAACTCACAAGAATATTACGTATAAAGTTAGAGAACATTAGACAAAAGTCCCATCACCCACCAGAAACAAAATTAATTCACAAGCATTTTAAACAAAAATGTTAGGATGTTAGACAGGTCAGGAAAATAGAATTGGCTCTAGTCAGTCATTGGTTTAGACGAGGTTTGACGCATATTCGTCATGTGTTGCTTCAAAACCTCCGTATCGATATGTCAGAGAGACCTTCTGTAATTCAGAACTATAAACTTTCTGGAAAATATATCTCACGTCCTCTCTCTCTTGCCCTCTCTCTAATTCAGACTGTTCTCACACTCTCTCTCCTCATCTCACACCCTCTCTTTCTCTTACCCTTATCCAAGTGATCATCACATCCAGAAAGTTCATGGAGAAGAATTATTAAAATTAGGTTCCAACATATATTATCAAAGGTTTTCACGAGAAGAATGTTATTAGAGATAAGTTTTTTATTATTTTAGCTAGAATGTTTGAGATAATCTTATAAACAAGTTTTCAACAAAAATTAGCTTTAAATCTACACCGCAAGAAATTAAGTCATTTTAAGGAATGCGAGTGATAGAAGTCAACTTCTATAAAGGGTCTGTGAGACTAGAGTTGAAGACCTTTTGTCCCCCTCATTGAGATCCATACCCTCGATATTCTAAGAATACTTGGAAAACCTTACTTTGAATTCATCCACCCTCGAGGCTTTGTTACTATTAATAGGAAATAGGTCATTATTTATCTATTCACACGTTACATGCAAAATTATGGAAGCCTTATCCAGCTGGTTGAATTTGGTGGATATAAGACCGGATACGAGCAAAAATACGGGCTACCCAAAAGGATAACTCATTTCAAATGAGACTAGAGAAGTAGTTTATGAAGACATTGGAAACTCGTGAAAGAGATGTGTCAAAGTCTCCTTCACTAGTGTTGATTAAATGGTTTTATTCTGTAAAATACGTGCGAGGTATCTCTATATATTTGGTTGAGAAAAGATTCATCACCTCTACTAAGAAAGATAAATGAATATGAAAACGATACACGAGATTAAAGGATCTTACACAAGGTTGGATTGGATCGAGAAGATGATGTTTCTGGCATCTGTCGCTCAAGAATTGATATCACTAAACTCCTAACGATTAAGATCACGGAGGACATATCAAAGTCGGGATAAGTTCTATTAATTTTCTTATGCACTATTAATATATATATATATATATATATATATATATATATATGTTAATTTACAAAATATTTTAAAATTTTCAAATATTATATTTTCTAAATTAATGTATATATATATATATATATATATATAAAAGATACAGGTATAAAAGAACTCACGTTTACTAAATAGTAAATTATCATAGAGATATTAAAAGAATTGAAATTAAAAAGTAATTTTGGTTTCAAATACAAATATCCATGTCATGATCATTAACATATAAATTAAATTAGTAAAAATAAGTCATAATAATTATTAAGTAAAAATATAAATTCTATAATTTCTTTAGAATTTAACTTGATTTATTGTTTAATGTCCATTTTCTTCAAGAAATGGACTTTTAAAACTCAATTTTGTGATAACTTATATTCAATTTCTTTATTTCTATATGTTTAGCACATTAAAATTTTGATTTATAAAATAAAATCTAAAGTCTAATACGAGTTTGATTTTTTTTATAAGTCTTAAGTCAGATTAATATTGTTTGACATTAGAAATGATTTTTATACCCTATATAACAGAAAATCTAACCATCAAATTAGATAAAATCAAGCCAAATTAGGCTAGCTTTGGCTCATGTTATTTATCACAGACCTAAAGAAAACATGGTGAAATTCGCGAGACATATACTACAATTGTTAGAACTTACTTAATGACTAATATTTTTGTAGCTTTAGTTATTGTAAATAGGAAAATGAAACTGTATATTCAATCATATACTATAACTGTTAAAAATTCATTCCACGTAAGAAATGTATTACAAAAGCATAATGTTCCGAGAAGATTGACAAAATAGTTAGTAGGGTTAAGGGACAATGATATCCACTTTGAACCGAGAACAATAATAAAAATCCATGTATTTGAATACTTTCTAACTAAATTTCAATCTCAAACACTATCTCAATAAGTGATATGTCAGACGACAATTTAGATAGTAAAAACTAATGAAAGAAGTAACTACCTTAAAAGCAGAAATTTAACGGTAACAATTAAAATTGACGCCCTTTATTAATTATGAAGATCACAATCTAGATTATTATTTTTTTACTTCCAAATTCACACATACAGTCTAAATACTACTTTAGACCGATCAATATAAAGACAAATAGATACATAAATTATACTTTCCAATCCGTTTACCAGTTTTAAACATATATTCTTATTATTAAGTTATGTTTGTAACAATTTGAGCGTTTAGTTCTATTCATACAAGATCTATTATTTTAACTTATGGTTTCAGTTTCTAAATACTAATTTGTTAATTTTATTATTTTTTAGATTTTGAGTTATACAACTTGCGATATTATATTAAGAATGTTAAATTTTTAATTTTAGATTTGCACGCGCGGTATATATAACATTTTATTAGAATTTTAAACAATATTGATCTAATGTTAGAATTTATACGAACTGAAAATATTTTATAGGAAATGTAAAATATAGGTTGAATAATTTACTACAAAATATATTAAAAATATTTTATAGGAAATGTAAAATATAGGAGTATTAATTTTGTCAAAGGATCTAATCTTAACATTTCTACGTCGCGCTCTCTCTCTAAAGACAAAGACAGATGCTTTAATTTTCAAGTCACTGTCTGTCAAAGAATATACATCCCATCATTCTTTCATAGGTTGAAAATGTCCAGCACTATAAAATTAGGTATCATTAGTGAAGAGTCTGAAAGACACACGCCTAGATTAGTTTTCGCTTGTTCATATTAGAATTAAATTTGGACGTTGGAAACCATTTGTTTCGTCTATTTATATCAAAATATGATTTATACTTTTTATAATTATATCACTGCACTACTATATTTATTTAGGTGCTTTTCTTTTTTTTTAATTTATGCTATTGTCATAAAATACTTTCTAAAATAATATAATTTTGTCTAGTTTTTAAATAGAAAATAAAAAACAAAAACAAACAATATATAAAAGATCTCTCAACCACAAAAAAAAAAGTATTTGTACTCTCCCATTTATAGTACGTATCGGTTTTTATTACGTTACGCCGATAAACTCTACCCCTCTTATTTTCTTTGAAGGCGATTAAAATATTATTTTATTCGTTATTTTCATTTAACGTGATTAAAATATTATTTTATTTGTTACCTTAAACTAAAGTGAGCTCCATTGTCTATTGTCTATGGTAGTAAAGTAAGTGGTAAACAGGTTGTATTTCGATGTGACCCAACGAAAATTTATGAGGACTGTAGTAGTGTGTGACTACTACTGTCCACTATTTTGATTCCTTGCGTGTCATTATTGAAAATTTAGGTGGTTTGATAATTTTCTATAAAATTATTTTTTTATAATATTATTTTTTTCTATATTTATTTTTTACAAAATTTTGTTCGAGATAATAAGTATTTCTCTAAATATTTACTATTGACCTAATAATTATTTTTGAAGTTATTTATTTATAATGGGTTTTAATTTTTTTGAACTTTCTTAAAACATGCGAGATCTAATATAAAAAAAGTGAGATGAGACGTAAAGTATTTTTTTAAAAATTTAAATATTTTTTTTATATTAAATATAGTTGAATGATATTTTATTTTTGAACTAAAATGTGAAATAGATCGCTAAGAGGGTTTATAAACAGGTATTTAAAATGTATTTACGAAGAGAAGCATGAAACTAAAACAAACGTATCGAAATTTGAATTTTTTTTTGGATAGATTCAATAAAGTTTAGACAAGCAAAGGATCAGAATTCTTCGAAGAGACAATTTAGATCCCGAAACTAGACAGCAAGGGATCGGACTTCTTCGATAAGACAATTTAGATCCAAAATAAATATGTTACTCATTGACTAATTGTGTACTAGTCATATAAATGTTTATGAATACGTATAATAAAAGACTAATGTTAATAGGTTTGGGGTGATGGGTTGACCCAAATCTATAAAGCGATCTGGTCGGTTTGGTAAGAATGTGGCTTTTACTCAACAATTCTTCCACCTATCTACGAAGCTCCTCATGCTCATTTGGGCTCATTCGGTAATGCGGTCGGTTTGGTAGGCTAGCACCTGGTACCAGGTCAATCTGGTGTTGTATGTCTCTTAATGAAGGAAGACCTGTAGGCAGATTATCTGGAAATACAACAAAAACATTTGCTAATAGCGGTCGAACGCGCTCAAGTATCCCAACAAACGTATTATCATTAAATTCTTTAGGCACCAATAGATAATCAATTTCTGTATCACTATCATGCTCTATAAATTCTTTCGAACTAAAAAGTTTGTACCCGACTCTTGTGATACAACAAGTACAAGTTTTAGGGATACCTCTTAAGTTGGTGTTAATATGAATCTAATATTATTCCATATGAAACTATAGCGGTTTCTCCTACCATCATATGTGACAATTCTATCATATTGTCATGGTCGGCCTAACAGTAAATGATACGCATCTATAAGAATAATATCGCACCATATCTTATCCTTATAGTTACCGGTAGAGAAAGACACCAGACATCTTTTAGAGATTGTTACTTCACTATCTTTCTTTAACCAAGCGAGTTTTGTAGGGGTTGGGGTCTTCTGTTTTCAGGGACAGTTTCGGCACAACTTCTTCGGAAATCACGTTTTCGCAGCTCCCTGAAGCAACAACAAATTTACACACCTTTCCCCCGATAGTACAAGTCGACTAGAAGATACTGTTTTGCAACCAATAATCCCTTTCACCTCTTCCCTTAGGTGTAAAACAAACGTACCTTAAAACCAATGCCTGCCCAACATCTCCTCCGGTAACCTGGTCCTCATAAACCTCACCACCAGTTTCCTCAAGTTCCTCATCAAACTGTGGTTCACCTTCGAAATCACCAGCTTCAGTGAACAAACACCTCAATTGTTATGGATGTTTTCGTAATTTCGGATACTACAAAGCAACGTGCCCTAGTTCGTGATAATAGTAGCACTTGCCCTGCGAGGAAGTACCTGCACGACTAGGGACCTGTGAGTTAGCACTTGCACAAATAGGAGTGTCAATTGGTACTGTTAGGCTAGGACCTGGAACCGTCATTTTTGGAAGCGCCATTGAAGTTGTTCTGTCAGTATCTCCTTCATAAGACCTTCCTGAAAAGGCTTTCTCCATATGTAGTGCGCGTTCATGTGCTTCAGACACATTCACAGGTTCGAGCCTATTTAGCTGGTCCTGAAAGTGGTGTCTCATCCCACCTATGTAGCGGGATACTAATTGATCCACCGAATCAGCAATCTCGACACGATTTGCGGTTTGAAAATTTTTTGTTGGTGTATCATCAACAGTCTTTGACCCTTGTTTAAGGTTTTGGAACTGTTGGTACATTATACGACGCATAATTGTATGGCAAAAGCACAGCCCTCAAGTGCTTCACAAATTTAGCCCAGGTTGTTATGTTTGGCTTACATTGCCTTGATCTGGTATGCTTTAACTGTTTCCACTAAGATGCAACTCGCCCTCAGAATTTAGTTGCGGCCAACTGTACTCGTTTTGCATCCGGAACCTTTTTGAAATCAAGGAATTCTTCAACTGACGCGATCTAATCTAAGAAATCCTCCGGTTTGAGAACCCTTTGGAACTCTGGGATCTCAAGTCTGAATCCAGATTCCCACCCGTTGTTGGCGTTCTGATCAAAATCTCTCGCAGGTGGCTGTTGAAAGACCTGTTCACGACAGTCTTTGGGGGTAATACTGACCTATACCTTGTTCTCTCCGAGGAGCAAACAAAATCTGCTCGCGGTTGGTCTCTCTCTCAGATCTTGACAGTTGGTTGCTCGAACCTGGAGCTCGAAATCTGTTGGTTTGGTTGTTTAACAACTTTTGTAGTGCTTCACTTACGTCTCTCATTTTGTTTCCCAGGGAATGCATTTGTTCGCCCACCTGGCCAAATCGATTTTCGAACTCATCCCGATCGGCGGAAGATGTGATTGGAAAAGTGGACTTCCCACGGAAAGATCTCTTAGGTGACATACATTTGTAACCCACGTCGTATGAGCTTTTTTCTCTAATACTAATATGGTTGAGGTGATATGAAAGATAGAACAAACGGATGCAAAAACAAGAGCTAAGAAGACAAAAGTGAGAAGAATTAAACCTTAAACCTAGGTGAGAGTATAAGAGACTTAGAGAAAAACTCAAATTTGATTCATAAAAGTTCGACGATAAAATAGGGTATAAGATACTTTATATAACGACTACCCGAAACCCTAATCAAATATTCTAAAAAATAAAATAAAAATATTAAAAATAAAAATCAAATTGAATCTGAATGCAATCAGATTCGATTCACTAATTAAATATTTTTCTAAAATAAAATGAAATAAAATATCAAATAACAGTAAAATATGTTTTTCGAACACTAAGAATTTGATGTCCGAATTTCATGACATGGATTGTCACGATTGTAAAAATTGTTGGGTTTGTTGAGACGTTCAATTTGAATACCAATTGCGCTTAGTTCTGATATCCAAGTCCCAAATAAAGTGTGTTTCCGTTTGTCCAAAAAAATCATATAACCATGGACTTGTACAACTACATGAGTATGTCTAGACCCGTGCTACAACATTAAATAAATAGATTTACATTGGGGTTACAATAACTGAATAAATGATACTTGTAAATTTAAATATCGGTCAAAATGTGTTAATGAGATAAAAAGCTCATAATTATAATTATTTTTCGGAAAAATATATGATAAAAAATTTCTTACAATAAAAATTAATTTTGGGTGACATGTTTTTGAATTTTTTTTTATTTTTGCTTATTAATTTTTTTTAAGTTAAAATAAATTTGGATTAAAAAGGCTTTTCAAATTATTATGGTAGTTTATATTGATTTTAAATTGTAAAATAATTTATTTTTAATAATTTACTAATATTTATTAATAAGAATAAAGTTAAAGCATTAAAAGATGAAGTTGTTCTTTATAAAATATCAACTCCTATTAAATTAAAAACCTTTTAGTTAACTATTTTAAAAAATGCTTTGTCAATACCAGAATATCGACTAAAGACTAATCTTTCTTAGATTAGCTTTTGGCATGGTGATTCTCTTCCTCCATGGAAGATTTCGAAATATGGTCATCATCATCTTCGCGATCTCCAACCTCAGCAAGATCCATGCCCAATGATCTTGTATTGGAAAGAGAATTTCTCATGCTTTCGGGAAATAAAGAACAGAGCATTCTGATTGATCATCTAAGATCAACATCTGATCCAATCACAATAATAATATCCAATCCTGCATATGAAATATCAAACAACATCAATGGCTATGGAATTGGATCGGATCAAAAAATGTATTAAAGTGATTTGTTGACATTCTGAAACCAAAGAAACAAGGTTTGCTCTTCAAAATGTAACAGTCATTCAAGATTGGGATCAACTAGTTATTAACTTTGATAAAGAAGATAGCAAAATTCTTCAGCAGATTTCCAAACATACTATAGTGGAGAAAATTGCATATGGCAAACCCAAATATGATGTAATCAAAGAATTATTGGCCAACTTCAACTTCTCAATTCCTTTTAATGTGTCTCAATGGGACTACAGGCATCTGTTCATTGAATTTGAAAGTGCAAAAGATTTGAAAAGGTTGTGGTACAAGAACATCTGGAAAGTGGGTGAAAAACTATACACATACTCAAATAGAGCCCTCAATTTGATCTTGAAAAAGAGACTCCCCTTACTCCTGTCTGGGTAACTGTTACTAATTTGCCAGAGTTTATGTATAATGAGAGAACTATTATGGACATTGTGAAGTCTATGGGCACACCATTTACAGTTTGGATCCCTTCTATTAACAAAGCAAAGTTTAATTGTGTGAAATTCTAGGTGGAAATAGACATATCAAAAACCTTAATCAACAATATAAATGCCAGGTTTGGCCATGAGAAAGAATTTGCTATGAATGTCGTCTATGGTTCTCATCCTAGCTAATGTAATGTCCGTATGCACATTGGGCATAACGAAAGCATATGAAAGAAGAAACCCTTAAATAAACAACAAGAAATCCAAGAGAAGGCTGATGGCTATCTTCAATCAAATGATCTGACTACCATAGAAATTGTTCCAATACCTCAACTCAAATCAATAATAATTGATAATGATAAAACCATGGGAGTGATAGACACTCAAGAGCAAATGTATGCCAAGGTGAAATCAGACATGGTCCTGCTCTTCCATGAGAAGTTCCCGAAAAGGAACTTGGGTGATTTATGGCTTCACGTAGAGCCTGAAGACCTCCCATATTACACAATAGCCGAAGGTGACAGGTTTAGCTTCTCCAGTGCATCCTCATCTGATGACGAAGAGAACACCGGAGAGAGCCCAAACGAAGAGAAAGATGAACCTAAGTGGAAGAAGAAGATAGATGAAGCTGAGCCATCTTCAAAGGCTCAGTCTTAAATTGCGATTTTTTTTACTTTTCACAATATCTGAACTAAAGTCCTTGGAAGGCCAAGGCACTCTTTTTGTAAGTGTGTCCGGTATCTGACCGGATAGATCTTTTACTTTGCTTGACAGTTTGAAAGTCCTTGGAAGGCCAAGGCACTTAAGTTATTTCAATGAATATCCTTGTTTTGTACAATTCTTACATTCTTTCATATTCTGTTCCAATTTTGATGGCTAGTGTTTAAATAGCCCTTAGTCATTTCAGTGAGAGTGTTTAAATTCTCCGATGACAAATGTTTAAGTGGTCATCACTCTTTTATTTCAATTTGGATGGTGTGACAAAAGACAAAGTAAGTACACTTCAGAAAGTTTTTAAGAAGGCATCAAATTTTATTTAAAACCCGGACACCTCATTAAAACCTCCCCGCGCCACCAGGGTAGGAAAGAGTATGCCCCCAAATATTTACATGGATGTTTAAACAAGTAAATATTTACACAAATGTTACTCCAAGTACATCCGGAGGTGCTCGATATTCCAAGGGTGGGTCAGAAATCTTCCATCTTTATCTTCTAGCCAATATGTTCCAGGTTTAAGCCTTTCAACAACCATATAAGGTCCTTCCCAAGTCGGGGCCAATTTGTCGAGCAACTTCTCTTTAGTGTGTAAGAAGACTTTCCTCAATACCTTGTCCCCCGGTTGGAAATCTCTTCTTTTAACTTTAGAAGCAAATCTCTAAGGTGAGCTTTAACTCGTCTTTCTTCTATTAGGTCGAGCTGACTTCTGATTGCCACTTCGTTAGCGCATTCAGAAAAACTGTGAACATGAAATGATGGGAGAGTTGCTTCTATGGGAGATATTGCATCCATCCCATAGACTAAAGCAAAGGGTGACTCCTGTGTTGCAGCCCCAGGTATTGTCCGGTAGGCTCACAAAACTTCTTGTAAATAGCTAGGCCACTTCCCAGCAGCCCCTTCCAAATTCTTCTTTAAACCGGACAGTATAGTTCTGGTAGCCACTTCAACCTGACCATTTTCTTGTGGGTGGAAAGGTGAAGAGAAAAAATGTTGTATACCCATTGAGGCACAGAAACTCTCCATTTCCCTATTGTCGAACTGTGGTCCATTATCTGTTGTTATCTTTTGTGGAACACCAAATCTGCAACAAATGTTGGATAAAATGAATTTTATAACGGCTTTTGATGTTGTTCCTGCCAGAGGGGCTGCTTCAATCCACTTCGAAAAGTAATCGATTGCAACAATTATAGTTTTGCGCCCTCCGGACACCATAGGGAGAGGCCCCACTAAATCCAAACCCCATCGAGCAAAAGGTATAGGTTCAGAAATTGATTCTAAAGGAATGGCTGGGACATGAATTTCATTGCTGTATCTTTGGCATGGGTCACACCTTCTTACCAATTCTTTAGCATCCTGCATGATAGATGGACAATAGTAGCCAGCCAGTAAAACTCTCTTTGTTAGAGCCCTGAATCCACAATGAGCTGATCCCTCGCCATCATGCAATTCAGAGAGGACTACTTGAGATTCATCATCCCCCAAACAACGCAGAAGAGGTTTACTGTAAGACTTTTTATACAGAACGTCTCTCAGTATGATAAAACCACGAGCCTTGTGTTTCAGTTTTCTTGCCAGTGATTTATCCGGAGGCACGATGCCATCGGAGAGGTACTGCAGGAGAGGAAATCTCCAATCCTGAGGTTGTTTCATTTTTACTTCAAAAATTTCTTCTTCTTTACCCATATCAAGTTGAATGGAGGGGCTCTCCAGCACATGGATCCATGGATACGACTCTGTGTATGCTATGCTTGCCAATGAATCTGCTAACTCATTTTCTGTCCGGGGTATATGTTCATAAATAATGCTTTTAAACTTGAGTGCTTCATTTTTAAGAAGAAGTAAATACTTCACTAGCTGTTCCTTTTTAGCCTCAGATTGACCTTGGGAATGGTGGATAAGAAGCTGGGAGTCACTCAATAGCTTGACCCTCTTGGCCTCACAAATAAAAGCTAACTTCAAACCGGCTATAGCTGCCTCGTATTCAAACTCATTATTGGAAGCCTTGAAAGCAAAACATATAGCCTGGTACATTTTGTCACCATATGGAGAAGTCAAGCACACCCCTGCACCACATCCCATAGTGTTGGATCCACCATCCGTCCGGACGACCCAGACCTTTTTGTCTTTCTTCTCAGTAGTCTGCTCTGAATCTCTATCAGAGTGGAATTCAACTAGAAAATCAGCCACAGCTTGGGCTTTGACTGTTGTTCGGGGAGCAAAATCTATATCGAAATCCCCCAATTCTACCGACCACTTAGTCATCCTACTTGAAATGTCTACCTTTTGGAGAACATTCTTCAAAGGAAAAGATGTTCGGCCGATAATAGGATGAGCCTGGAAATAAGGCCTCATCTTTCTTGCAGCTATCACCAGGGCCAATGCTAATTTTTCAAGTTTCAAATAACGCCTTTCCGCGTCTATCAGGCTTTTGCTGATGTAGTACACTGGATGGGGGTAATTATCTACTTCTCTCACCAACACAGCACTGATGACACAACTTGAAACTGCCAAATATACGAAGAGTGTCTCTTCATCAACTGGTTTAAATAAAGTTTTGGGAGAGGACAAATGCTTCTTGATTTCGTTGAAAGCCTCATCACACTGTGAGGTCCAGTCAAATCCCTTTGCACCCTTCAAGGTTTGAAAAAATGGGGCGCATCTGTCCGAAGACCTTGAGATAAATCTGTTTAAAGCAACTAACCTCCCCGTTAATCGTTGTACTTCTTTAATATTCCGAGGAGGCTCCATTTGAAATAGAGCATTTAGCTGGTCCGGATCGGGCTGTATCCCTTGCTCACTTATTATATAACCTAGGAACTTCCCGGATTGCACTCCGAACACACATTTTTCTGGATTTAACTTCAAATTCACCTTTACCAAGTTGGTAAAAGTTTCTTGGAGATCTGCCAAGTGCAGCTGCTCCTCCACACTTTTCACCATCATGTCATCGATGTATACTTCCATATTTCTTCCAATCTGATCAGCAAAGACTTTGTTTACCAATCTCTGATAAGTAGCCCCAGCATTTTTCAACCCAAACGGCATTACTTTGTAGCAATGAAGACCCCTGTCGGTGACAAATGTGGTATGCTCTTGATCCTTCGGATCTACTTGGATCTGATTGTATCCGGAGAAAGCATCCATAAAAGATAGCAGCTTATTCCCAGAAGTGGAGTCTACTAGCTGGTCAATCCGGGGAACTGGATATAGATCTTTTGGGCAAGCCCTATTGAGGTCTGTGAAGTTAATGCACATACGCCACTTGCCATTTTTCTTTTTTACCAGGACCGGATTGGCAATCCACAAAGGATATTGAGACTCCTTGATATGCCCCATCTTTGTGAGCCTGTCAACCTCTTGTACAATAACATCAGCCTTTTCCTTGGAAAAAACCCTTCTCTTTTGAACCACTGGTGCTATATCTTTCCGGACAGATAGGTGGTGTGATATCACATCTGCTGGTACCCCGGTAACATCAGCATTGCACCAAGCAAAAACATGCTGATGGATTTTCAAAAACTTTAGCATCTCTCTCTTCAGATCGGGTGGAATTCTGGACCCTATTTTGACACTCTTCCCTTCTTCTAAACAATGTGTTTCTACATCTTCGACTGGTATTAATACTCCAGAGGCCTCTATGGGGTCATCAATTTCACCCACACCCCTAGAAAGCCCCTCAAATTTCTATTGCTCATTGATACGAACTGCCCCCAACATCCGGGGCGCCAGGGCTGTAGCATAACATTCCCTTGTAACCTTCTGACTGCTTCGGACAACTCCCACTTGTCCTTGAACATCATATTTCAAACACTGGTGGACTGTCGAGGCCACTGCATGCATTCTAGAAAGCCAAGACCTCCCCAAAATAGCATTATAGCAAGTGGGACAATCTACCACAATAAAAAGTATCCTGACCATCTTCTTGAAGGGGCCCTTGCCCAACAGAACTTCCTCTTCGAACTCCCCGATCACCTCTACTGAGCTGCCAGTAAAGCCCACAATTGATCTGTCCGAACTCTGAATTACAGCTGGATTCTTCATTCTCTTGTATGTGGTTAAGAAAAGGATATTGCTGAGCTTCCAATAGATCCACCAAAATTCGTCTTATGTCATTGCCCCCAATGGATGCTCCTATGACAACATCATCTTCATGAGGGCCAGCTATATCTCTTAGATCATCTTCATAAAAAATAATGAAGGGGAATGGAATTTGCGATTGATAGGAAGTCATGCCTCCTTCTAGCTGGGTAGCTAAAGTATGAACGTGCCTCTTCCTTGAAGAAGCAGTAGGAGCTGTCTTAGTATCCCTTCCGAAAATCGTAAGTGACTCAAAAAACTTAATGAGCCCGGAGATTGTCCTAGAACATTCCTCAATGGTACCCATGCCTCCTTCGAGTTGGATCAGGATCCAAGTATTCAGATTCCACATCAAACCTTTCGATTATAACCATGGCTCCCTCCGGAGCAGCATTACTTGGACCTACCCGGTGGGTATTGTCAGGCCTATTACCTCATCTTCTTTTAACATAAGCCCCCAGCTTTCCCCTCTCAATCAAGTTCTGAACTTCTTGCTTTAAATCTATACAATCATCGGTAGTATGGCCAGTATCATTGTGATACTGGCAGAAAGAGTTATTCCGGTGTTCTCTAGGGGATTGCAGTGTGGCCGGTCTTCTATAGTGCACATCTTCCTTTGTTTTATCATAAATGGTGGTCACGCTTTCTTTCAATTCTACGAACCACTCCGGTTGAACCCAAGGCCCTCTCTTATTTCTGGATTGCTGACTCTGAGTAGGTGCAGCTGGCTGAGATTGAGCTTTAGCCCTGCCATGCCCCTGTCCGGTCTCCTTCGCCTTGTTCCCAGACTGATTCTGATTTGGGTTTGGTGCCACCGGGGCAGACCTCACCTGCTTGTGCACCTTTGTTTTCTTTGTTTCATCAACGTTAATCTATTTTCCAACCTGACTGAGCAACCCTCCCCAAGTCATGGTCTTCTTTCTGGTCACCGAATCAGCCAAATTGCCAGGGTTCAAGCCCGGTCTCAAAGATGCTATTGCAACTTGCTCGAAGCAATCAGCCAACCCATTCTTGGTGTTCACAAAACGACTTATATATTCTTTTAAGGATTCATTCGGTTCCTGGGAACAATGGATTATTGTGTCCCCGTTGCCCTTTAACTATTTACTCCCAACGAACTGCCTTCAAAAGGCCACCCAAAAAGTATCGAAATTCTTGATACAGCCTTGTGGTAGGCTGTTATACCATTTTAGAGCACTCCCAGTAAACGATTGGGAGAATGCTCTACAAAGTAGCTTGTCATCATCATCAAAGTTCATCATAAAGTTTTTAAATTGCTCTAAATGATTGTCCGGATCAGTACTGCCATCGTACTTTTCCATTTTGGTGTTATCAAACCTCTTTGAGAGGTTTCCGGACAGAATTTTAGAAGACAATGGAGATTGCCTCCAATTTCGGCCACGACTGAACACAATATATTCATTGGGAGTTGTAAAGATACCTGGTTCATCATAAAAAAACAATGGATCTTGGTAAATATGGATTGACATTCTTCCCTCTAACTATGTTGTTAAACTTACCACACGACTCTTTCGCGAGTAGCTGAAGATTTTTGATATGGTATCCTCATTAAAAATATTCAATGACTTAAAGAATTAACACATAGTTTTTTCTCACCCCTTAATCGTGGATATCATTTTGATATTTGCAAAATCAGTTATTTCGTCATTTCTTCAGATTGTAAATCGGGAGTGGTTTCTTGAAATAAACAAAATTATACGTGTTATCAAAAATAGTAACGACACTTCCAATTAACTCGGCATAACAATTGGGTCATACTCATTAATTTTCTCTAAGTGTATGATACTGACCTTGGGTTGTTGATTTAACTTGGGTCGATATGGCATTTGTATGATGGGTCTAACATGTTTCTTATGCCTCATCTCTCATGTATTCTACCGAAATTAATATATAAATTAAATTAGTAAACATAAGTTATAATAATTATTAAGAAAAAATATAAATTCTCTCATCTCTCGAGGATTTAACTCGATTTATTGTTCAATGTCCTTTTTCTTCAACAAATAGATTTCTAAAACGCAAATTTAAGATAATTTATGTTCAATTTTTTTATTTCTATATGTTTAGCACATTAAAATTTTGATTTAGAAAATAAAATTGTATGTCGAATATGGGTTTGATTTTTAGATAAGTCTTAAGTTAGATTAATGTTGTCTGGCATTAGAAATGAGCTGTATACCCCATATAAAAGAAATTCTAACCATCATATTTAGAAAAAATTAAGCCAAATTGAGCTAGTTTTGGCTCATGTTATTTGTCACATGCCTAAAGAAAACATGGTGAAATTTGTGAGATACATACTATAATTGTTAGAACTTACTTAATGACTAAGATTTTTTTTAGCTTTAGTTGTTGTAAATAGGAAAAGGAAACTGTATCTTCAAGCATATACTATAATTGTTAAAACTTCTGTCCTCATAGGAAATGTATTACAAAAGCATGATGTCTCGAGAAGATTGACAAAATAGTTAGTAGTGTTAGGGGACAATGATATCTACTTCGAGCCGAGAACGATAATAAAAATCCTTGCATTAGAAGACATTTTGTAATTAAATTTCAATCCAAAACACTATTTTTATAAAGTGATGAGTTAGAAGATATTTAGATATTCATAAGTAATAAAAGAAGTATCAACCTTAGAAGCAGAAATTCAGTGGTAACAAGTAAAATCGACACCTTTTATTACTTTAGACCTTCAAACTTCACACATATAGTCTAATTACAAAATCCGAAAAAGCGTACAAACCTAAAACTAACTCGTAAACCCCGAAAAGACCTGCAATCCTGAAACCTCAAAAGACTTGGAAATCCAAAATTGACCGGTAAACCCAAAAAACCTATTAACATGAAACTAATATGTAAAAATTTATTAATAAAAATTATTATTTTAAATTGAAAATATAAAATAAATAATATATCATAAATAACTTAAACCTAGCCAGAATTGTAAAACATCTTACCATAAATGGCTCAGATCATTCCCGTTGTGTATATCGATAACTACTAAAAAGACTAAAATATCGATTAAATAGTGGAACTAGGAAGTCTTTTGTAACATATTTGATATTATAGATCATGCTGAATAAAAGGTAAAATATCTTGAAACTTATTTTCAAAACTAAAAAAACATTAAAGATAAAATTAGACTTTCCAAAGCCAGAGCAAACCATTTTTAACCTTCTGGCCAATGAATAAGCTTTTTTGGAACAGAAAAGTGCCACTTCCTTGTATAAGAATGAAGCCTCTAACATTCTTGTTTTCATAATTATGTAAACAACGGAATAGCAAAAAATAAAATGCATGAAATCTAAAATGGAGACTCCTAGATTGATGATCAATCTTCTCTAGGTAGCATAGATATCGATTATGTTAAAACCATCCTAGATACTCAGTATGCTTAAATACTTTAGAAAATATCAAAACTTTCATCCTATGTTTAATTACATATCAAGATAATCAATATCTTCAATTTACTCCAACGTAATATGAAATTCATAAAACAATCCACTCTCTTAGCCCTAATAGTATGGCTGAAATTGATGGATTTAACTCAAAATTTTACTCTTCATGTTGGCCAAAAATTAAGAAAATATATTTTTGAAGAAATACATTTTCATTCTGCACCCAAGGGATTATATGCAACTCTTTTATATATAATACCCACAAAAGACTCTCTTAGGACCAGGAATGATTGCAGATCCATTAGTCTTCGTAATGTATTTAAATAATAATTTATAAGTTGATAAATAACAAGATTTTAAATTTACTTCTTAAAATCATATCAAAGGAACATGAGGGGGGGGGGGTGTAATGGATAGGAACTTTCATGAGAATATCTTAATTACTCATGAGTTATCACATGACCTAGTTTAAAAAATTGAGGTTGTAATGTAATATTTAAGCTTGATATGGATAAAGAATTTGATAGGATATCAATTAATTTTATATTAAAGATAATTTCATATTTTGGATTCAATATTAAATCCATTGAGCTTATCACAAAATGTATTGAATCTGCCCATTTTCAATTATCTTAAATGGCACCTTTTATGGATACTTCAACACCTCAAATGGTCTGAGGTAGAGTGATCGTTTATCATTTAACTTGTTCATTAATGTTGAAGAATACTTGATTATGAGAATAAAAAAATCTAATCCATGAAAACATAACAATGAGATATCATTCAATAAGTAAAATTATCATTCTTTGTCTTGCATTCGAAGATGATATAATCATCTTTATGAATCGCTCAATAAACAATGTCAAAAAATTATGGGATTACCTAAAATATTATCAAAACATCTTTGACCAATTAATTAAAAAACAAATTAACTTTCATAACTCCAAATAATATGGATAGAAGTAGAAACACTACAATTGGAAATCTTACTAGATTCAAGCATAGATTTTAGCCCATTAAATATCTGGTTATAACTATTCATCCAAGTAACAAACTTTGTTACTTTAATGACCTGATCTAAAAAATAAGAAATAAAATCTTAGATTGGGATTATAAAAGGTTATATTTTAGAGGCATTATGGTTTTGAGTCAGTTTGTTCTTACGGTAATACCATCATATTAAGTTCAAAGTTATAATCTTCATAAAATTGTAATAGATGAAATCTCTAGACTGTTAAACAAATTTCTATTAGGCTCAAAAGAAAACATAAATGCTATAATTTGGTCTGATTGACCAGTACTTTTAAAAACATATGAGGAAGAATGATTAAACTTTTGAAAAATAACAGATATTAAAAATTCTTTTTTATGTAAAATATGGTTTACATTCAGAAATCATCAAACATTGTGGTTAAAGCTGATGCATTCCATCTAGTGTCCTAATAAACATATATATATATATATAAACTGAAGACTCTAAAATATGGAAACGTTTGGTTTACATTAGAGAAATAACTTAAACTTTCATTTACTAGCATGTGAGTAAGAAAAATATCGAGTTTTGGCTAGAGAGATGGAATCACACACTATCATCTCATTCAATTGACAAATGATAATAATAACCTCTCGTATAATAGTGAGAAAATGTATCAATACTGAGAGGATAACACTTTGAACTTAGATAAACTTTAAGCCAATGTTATCCCATCTGATATTGATAGAATAGTCAACTTCAATCTTCATGAAAATAAAACTGAGATAATCAAATGGAACGCTTCTTTCAGTGGTTATTTTAAGCTAAAAGATACCTTGTTTAAGATCAGAACAAAAGATCCTCAATCAATCATATTTACAAAAAGACATATGGAATTCTATCACTCCTAAGAAGTTTTCATTCAGTATTTGAAGAATTCTTAAAAATATAATATTAGTTGATACTCTACTTTAAAAGAAAAACTTTAACATAATTTTTAAATGCCCATTTTACAATAATATGAAATCCATTAATCATCTTTTTGTTCAGTGTCAAACAACCTGGGAAGTATAGAGATACTTAACATACATTTTTGTATCTTAATTGGAAATCACATGACTATTCAACATTTAGTTAGAAAGTGGTTTCAATCAACAAACAACTCCATTCACATAAAAACAATGATTTTATGAATTATTTGACGGTGCATTTGGTCTGCCATGACCAAATAAAAATTAAAAAACATCTTCATATCAACAAGTAACATTAAGGTCGATATACAATTCATGGGATTATAAAATAGCTCATTACCTAAGTTGCTTCCATCATCATATAAATAAATTGAAAGTTCTTCATGTTAAGTGGAATCCCCCTTTAGATAATAAACTTAAATTAAACTCAGATGGTTCTTCTTCACATACTGGTAAATCAAGTGGTGGTATTTTAATAAAAAATTCTCAAGGAGTCATGTTAACTTCTATTGGTAGATTGTATGAGAAACAAAATCAGATCAAAAATTCTATTTGAATCATTAGCTAACAGACTTTCTCCTTGTTATATAACTCAAATAATAAACTGTTGTAGAAAACTAATAAGTTCATCGATGACCATAAACTTTTTTTGGGAGAAAACTTCCACACGGGATTACAAAATGGTCCCTAAAATGCAAGACCACACGTAACTTTCCTGTTAGTCAAGCCTCACAGTTAAGAGCTATCTTATTACTGGAAAGTGTTGGAATGATATAATTGATATTAGAGAATATGAAAATAGTTAATTAATAAGTTATCTCCAAAATTCAATTTTCAAATTTCTTTATGAAACTTTTTAGTCCACTAACATTTGGTAAGCAGGCTCACTACCTGACCTATATTATTATTTTAGTCAAATTTCTTTTCAGGTTTATCTTGTTTTTTGGAGAACATATCATTATGCTCTACACATCATACAAATCAGAAAAAGAAGTTAGAGAGTCAAATAATATCTAATGCAGAGACATCAAAATAGCCAAGATGAAAAATGAAGTGCTATTTCATTATCTTGGAAGGCCATAAAAAGGGAAATAATAAGTTAACTTTTCTTTCAATGATCCTCGAAATATTGTTGAAAATAAAAATTCTATGAGTTAATCAAACCTACAGTCAATTCCAAGAAGAAGAATAGTTGCCACAAGCTTAAAATGAGAATATTTCTTCATAGTCCAAATAGGACTACCAAGTTGTACTTTAATCTCTTTTCAATCAATTGTTTATATTTTAGATTTCAAGTACTTAGTCCAAATAGGACTACTAGGTTGTACTTTAATATCCTTATATGCTTATTTCATTCAATGAAACTTTCTTTTACTTTTAAAAAAACTGAAACTTATGCGCCAACCACTCAATTTTTTTTCTTTCATCTCAAATACAAATCAGAGGCTCACAGCTCTCTTCATCTTCTTCATATTAAATAACCATACTTAATACACAATTTTTTGTCAAAAGTAAAAGTAACAATTAAAAATATGTTTTAATTCTTGTAACTTGCATATTGAATAATCTATCTAAAAAATTGAATAATCGTACTCTTTTAGTGCTGTAAATTGCTTAGACCAATTATTAATAATTCAAATAAGAAGCATATGAGAGATTTCTATCAATAAATAGTAGAATTATTCAAATAAAGAGGCATAACACTAATAATAATAGTTTTTTTTATCATTTAAGGAATGGTTAAGTATATGAAAGATCTTATGGACCAATATACCTAAACAATGCGTACAAGTATTAACTAAGGAATTCTAATAAATAATTTGGAGGGAGATTGAAAATCAGAACACATAAGCAAAGAAAAATATCACCACAAACTCTAAGAGCATGCCTAATATGAAACATTTACTCCAATAATTATTATAGAATGGTTATTGTAGTAAAATGAAATCTTGTATTTATTCAAAAAAGGTTATTAGAAATAGAAAACATAACGTATACCTTTGAACAAATTCTATAACTGAGTAGACGACACAAGCACAACCCTTTAGATGATTTTATATTCTGAGTGACTTTTCTTCTCAGGTGTGTAAATGGAACAATTATGATGTCATTTTCCCACATATTTTATTTAACCCTTGGCTGCATGACCTGAACAATTTCTGCTTACAATTTTATGATCCAATGTAAACCACTAACAATGCACCTTTGTTTCAGGTTATGTGAAAATTGAGCGCGTGAAGACAATGTTTAAAAAATTTATATTACTCTACCGTAGTGCATGTAGTTTTCTCTAATTTATTTAAACATTTTGTTTAAACATTTTGTAGATTTATATAGTTTATAGTTTTATGTAGTTTTCTATAGTTTTTTTGAAATAATTTGTATAAAGTATTTATCTAATTTTTTAAATAATAACTTGCATAATTTTTAAAAATGTTTATCTATTTATCTCGTGTATTCTTCTCATGCTTAGGTTAGATGGATTCTTCTACAAATGAGAATGTAGGTATTGACCACATAGATGACGTTATGCAGGTTGGGGACTTTGAAACAGATAATGTCTGCAATAAAAAAAGTGAGAAAATCCTGTAGAATTTGGAGAAAAATGAAAACCAAAAGGTTAAAAAATTAAAATCCGACGTTTGGTTATATTTGTCTATGGACCTTTATTACTAATGATGGTTATATTTGTCTTACCGCACGTGTTATTGATAAAGAATAGATTTTACAAAAATGTACTCTGAATTTTAGTTATATGTCGCCTCCTTACAATGGTGTGTGTTTGTATGAGAAATCGCATACTATGCTTGATGATTGGAGCATTAAAGATAAGTTATTTTCTCTTACGTCAGATAATGCAAGTTCTAATACTGTTTCAGTTGATAAGTTTTTAACTCAACTGAATTTGAAAGATGCACTTGTTTGTTATGGAAAATTATATCATGTTCGTTGTTGTGCATATTTTTTTAATTTAGTTGTGCATGATGGATTAAAATATACGATATAGTCGTTATTGTGCATATTTTTTTAATTTAGTTATGTGAAAGATGCACTTGTTTGTTATGGAAAATTATATCATGTTCGTTGTTGTGCATATTTTTTTAATTTAGTTATGAGAAATCGCATACTATGCTTGATGATTGGAGCATTAAAGATAAGTTATTTTCTCTTACGTCAGATAATGCAAGTTCTAATACTGTTTCAGTTGATAAGTTTTTAACTCAACTGAATTTGAAAGATGCACTTGTTTGTTATGGAAAATTATATCATGTTCGTTGTTGTGCATATTTTTTTAATTTAGTTGTGCATGATGGATTAAAATATACGATATAGTCGTTGATTAAGTTTGTGAATGTATGAACAAAGTAAGAGGATCATAAGAAATAAAGCATAAGTATTTAGAATGTGTTAAACATCTTTATTGAGATTCTACTAAGGATTTAAGGCAAGTTGTACCTACAAGATAGAACTCGACTTTTATTATGCATGAGAGTTCTATGTTTTATCGTAGTGTATTTTCTCATCTAGAGTTGAGTGATTCAAATTTTACTTCTTGTCCAACCCGTGTGGAGTGGGATAGGATAGAGAATATCATCAAATTTATGAAGGTATAATATTACTTGTGCTTCTCCCGAAAGCAAGTATCCTACATAAAAATTGTATTCTCCAAAAAGAGAGAGTAAATAAGTGAAAAGTTTGTATATATTTAATATGATTTCAATTTTGTTTGTTTAGTGATATATTCTAGCTTTGCAAGACGAGAAAATGAACAAACTTACGGATGATTGTTTGAGTTTGGATTTGGATCTTAAAATGGATGATGGTTCGATTAGTTGATTTCATTTTAGCTAATTTATGATATAATTGCATAAATATTTTATCAAATATAATATATATTTGAGATCTAACTTTGATTTTATTTAATTTTTTTAGGATCTTCAAATTGGTGAAATCAACTTCAAATTTCATTTATTTATTTTAAAATTTAATCATTTGTTGTTCAAGATAAAATTTGTAAAATGTAATATTTTTTAATATTATGTAAGATTGGAATTAATACTATATAAATTTCAAATAAAAAATTTCTCTATTATCCTTTTATTGTTCTAAAGATCTTAATTAACAGGTAATTTACCTCACAAAATCAATTGCAAGACAGTCTTCAATCTACTTCTGATTTGGTCACTAGAAATTATGATTAAAGCTTCAATTTTGATTTTGATTCCTTTCCCCCTTCACTAGCTCTAGATCAATTCGATAAAAAATGAAAAAAATGAAAAAACGAATTATACCATCACTTAAGTTGAATTCTTATACTACGTATATCATTTTCGATATTTAATTGTTTTTAAAAAATAGCATCAAATGCAACACCAAATCACTATGATTTTGCTAGAGGACAATATTATGAAAATAATAAGAACAAAAATTCATTATAAATATTATGGTTTTCTAAGAGTTTAGTTTTTATAGCACGTTTATTATATTTTTTTATATATAATCTTAATCAATATATATATATATATATATATATATATATATATATATATATATATATATATATATATATATATATATATATATATATATAAAACACTACACACAAAAATGTAAAAGAATCAATATCTTTCTTGATAATAATATATAAAAAAATCTTTTTTCATAGTCATATTTCCGTATATGATTCTTTTTCCCCTAAAAATAACTAAACATACTTACATTTATGTTTAGTTATTCGAATTGCGGTTGATGTATTTATAATAAAAATTACACAGTATATAATCATTTTTTTTATTATTTAAAAATAGCTGCTGTGAAAATAAAAATAAAAATAAAGCTGTTTTATAAAAAAATATAGATAGAATACTTACTGGTTCAAAATATTTTTACAATTGTTAGATGCTTTCTGCAATCGAAACGTTTGAGTAATTAGAGGATTAAGCAAAAGAGAATTGCGACCCAAAAGTTAAAGACCTGCTGTAGCTGTATTAATGTGTGTGTCAGAAGGAACGAGTACATATTGGCTATTTACCTGTAGTTTCTCCACACCAGAAAACGACATAATACAACTTTAACCAATTCAGGTAATCTTTTCTGTTCGTGGATTCCTCTATTTTTCGGAAAATAAAGCATTCTAAAAGCTGGCCATATCATATGAATAAAGGAATTCGCAACTTTTAGCGACTCACTATTTTAAATAGTCTATTTCTGTACGTTGTTTGTCTAATTCAAACCAGATTTTCTTTTTATCAAATTTAAAACATACTTTTTATATTCTTTTTATATAACAAATCATAGATAAATATTTTGTTTACTAATATCTTAATATTTTATTTCGAAATCCAGATTGTTAATAGTATTAGTAAAACTAATTTTATATATATATATATATATTATATATATAAATTTTAATTGAGATAAAAATCTTTATAACTTCAAATCGTCCTTCAAGTTATTATTTTGAATTCGTTACGGTTAAAAGTAATTTCATCTTTCTTTTGTGAAATAAATTTATTATCTTTTAAGAAACATGTTTTCTAAATATAAACGATTAAAAATTGATGATTTAATTTTGAAAAATTCAAACCAGATTTTTCTTTTTATCAAATTTAAAACATATTTTTTATATTTGTTTTATATAACGAATCAAAGATAAATATTTTGTTTGCATCTTAATATTTTATTTCGAAATCCACATTTTTAATAGTACTGGTAGAAGTAATATTAGATGTTTTAACCGATTTAATTTTAAAATCGGAAATATTTATATATTTTATGTTTTAAAATATTTTATGTTTTAAAATATTTTTGTTTGCATAATTTATTGTATTTTTTTTATAAATTTTGTTAGTCATAGCAAGAATATCAATGTTAATATTGTTATTTCATATATAATATTGTTATTATTATTTTAATTATATATATATATATATATTAATGTTTGTTTTTTGTCAACGTAAACAAAAATAGCTAGAATGAAATGATGTTCTCTTAAAAAGAGTTAAGTAAAAAATAATAAAACCATACAAACTATAATTAAGTTCAATTTAAAATCTTTACTAAAATGTTGC
Organism: Limnanthes douglasii subsp. nivea; assembly: GCA_036936605.1. Classification (NCBI taxonomy): domain Eukaryota; kingdom Viridiplantae; phylum Streptophyta; class Magnoliopsida; order Brassicales; family Limnanthaceae; genus Limnanthes; species Limnanthes douglasii. The sequence continues at coordinate 108,095 of JAUPFV010000175.1, forward strand.
GTAATTCAGAAATACAACAAAAATATAAAAAGAACAACAAAAACTATATATCTTTTAAGTCTATTAAATCGCATATTCCAAATTAGTTGACCTCTCAAAACTATGAAATATTGGGAGCTAACAATAGAAATAATAAAAAAAGTACCGTATGATTAAAGTTTTTTTTTAGCGACAAATTCGTGTCAGTTATAACAATGATGCTAAAATGATATATGAAACAATACCCTCACATATATTGCAAAGACACTTTCCGAAAGTAATGGTTAAGCCAAAAACAAGAAAAAAAACAACAAGAAAACCTCAAATATGTAACCAAGAAATAGTCGAAGGAAAAATAATAGAGACATCAAAGCTGGATGATGAACCATTATTCCAAGATATACTTATGATGATATCATTGTTCTGGTTTCTACTTTATTCTTTTCTAATTGTGGAGAAAACTTGCCGGAAAATCTTGTTAGATTTACTAAAAATAAGTTCACAACTTTATATGCGTGTGTATGATTATATCAGCTTGATTGAAATAATAATAATAATAGAGTCAATCAAGAAAATAAACTTAGAAAATCCACATTCTTAAAAAAAAGTATAAACAAAAAAGAACTACTATTGGCTAAAATATTATCGTGTGTTGTTTATCCAATGAACGACGAACATATTTAGCAAATCTTGGTGACACGTCGACTAACATATAATTTTAAATTTAAGTAAAATATAAAAAATTATATCTATTTGTTGATGTGGTAATTTTTTTCCATATATATATATATGATATTGCACATTCAAGCTTGAGAAGTTATATAGACACGAGTTGATACAAATTTTAACAAATTTGTAAAAATGTTCATTATTTGATTAAAATACACAATTCAACAATCAAAAGGTAGTTAAAAATAATCATTTAGTTACGTTACATTTATATAAAACTAGATCATTTCATGATACTAAAGAAAATGTATTTTGTATCAGTTATGGATACAATACTACGATAAATAACTCATCACAAAAAGATATTATCAAAGTACTACATGTGCGTGGTTAAATCCGTCGATTATATGTATAGGAAAGAACTTTTGAAGCTCCAATGATGAAGCTTGGGCTATGATCTACAGCCCCAGGTGGCGAAGAGCCGACATCGAGGTGCCAAACCTTCCCGTTGATGTGAGCTTTTGGAGAAGATCAACATGTTATCCCTAGAGTAACTTTTATCCGTTGAGCGAAGACCCTTCCACTCGGCACCGTTGGATCACTAAGGCCAACTTTCGTCTATGCTCGACGGGTGGATCTTGCAATCAAAATCCTTTATGCCTTTGCACTCGAGGGCCAATCTCCGTCCTGCCAGAGAAAACCTTTGCACACCTTCGTTACCTTTTGGGAGGCCTACGCCGCATAGAAACTGTCTACCTGAGACTGCACCTTGGCTTGCAGGTTTTGAGAAAAAGGTTAGAATTTTAGCTCTTCAAAAGTGGTATCTCACAGATGGTTGGGCCCCCCCAGAAGGGGGCCTTCATCTCCACCTAAGCATTAGACCCAGAGATGTCCGTTGGATCCTAAATACTGAGACAACTTGTTGAGACTGGTGACTATTAAGTCAAAAGAGATATGGGCTGATCCAGAGCAGGCTGATACGAAGCAAAATGGTCTAAAGTGAGCAGGTCTGAATCAGTCTTATCTGAATCAAGTTGGATTGAATCATGCTTGACCAAATCATAAGAGCTGGACCGAAATGGATTATTTAACTTTCTATGTTTCCTATTTAATTGTGTCCGTTAATTGGATTCTATATTAATTGGGTCTTCTATATTAGTTAGGTTTCTTATTTATGAAATTTTATATATTAAGATATTATAAGTTTATTAATGTGATTTAATCTACAGTGTCTGACAAATAATTGAGGTTTTTTCTAAATCTATAAATAGTTGAAGATATGTAATGCAAGTGTGTAACAGAAGTGGTGAGATAGTTTTGTGAGAAACATACTTTCTAAGTGAGAGAAATAAGTTTGACCTTTTGAGAGATAAGTGAGGTGAGAGATAAACATCGAATTAAGAGCTCTAAGAACCATGTCATCTTTGAAACAATGAGTAATTGAGTCATTTGTGATCAAGAGTCTTTTTGTAGATACTTATTTATAAAAGAGTGTTCGTTGTCCATAGATGTAGGATTTCTACATAATCCAAACCACGTTGATATGTCTTGTGTGCTTGGTTTTAGTTATGATTTTTTTTATTTTTTTTTGTTAGTCTATGAAGAACATGTCGTGCTTGAAAACCGAAAACCATAAAAATAAGTTCTTTTAACCTTAGCCTAGAAATGTTTTTGATGGATCAAATAAATTTAAACTCTATAGAGACTAAAAACAAAACATAAACGTGGTTTTTAATAAAAAAGAAATGTCATTGAAAAAAATGATGGATACTCAACCGAGTACTAACGGAAAGCAATGTTGCATTGATGATGGATATGATCTACAAAGTGAAGCTAGAGATGCTTCTACCAAAAAAGACTTTAGACCTGGTTATACTTCGGGTCGCATAGAGGAATTTCAAGCAGTGCATGAGTAGAAAGCTGGACAAAGGTCTGATGCTCCATAGATTTTGGATTATCAGATGGCACACCAACATGATCTTGACAGTTGTCAACTAGCAAAAGATACAACATTGAGACTAAGTAATCAGCCGCAAAGGTATGGTTTTGTTGATGTAATTGATTATGATTTTCTATTTAAATTAAATAAGAAGTTCTGAAACCCGAAATGTATCACAGTACCATCAAGAGAAGTGATTAAGATAAGTGGCATATGGTCATGAAAGAATAATTGATATCTCTCGAGAATATGAACACATAGATCATTGTGAAACGATCGATGAGTTAGAAGTTGGTTGGAGGTAAATGTATTTTAAAAAAAACCAGATATTCTCGATGTTCCATCACTCAGATAAAAATTAGGCTAATGTCTATTGGATTTAAGCAAAATGAGGGTATCGATTTCAATAAAATATTCTCATAGGTTGTGAAACAAACCCCCATTAGGTTTATATTATCAATTGTAGGTACATTTAGTCTTGAGCTATATAATATGGATGTTACTACTTCCTTTCTAAATTAGAAGAGACAATTTACATATATCAACCAATAGGTTTTTTAGAAGGGAATGAGGGTGATATGTCTTTGTTTAAGAGATTCATATATAGGTTGAAACAACCGTCAAGGCAGTGGGATAAACGATTTGTTTATTTTATAATTCAATTAAGTATGTTCGTAGTAGATATGAAAATTATGTCTATTGTAAAAAGGAGACACACATAGAGAGACAAATCCTGTTTTTATTATACGTAGATTATATACTAGTCGATGGAAGAGATATAAGGAAGATTGAAACTGTAAAAACTCAACTGAAAGAAGAGTTTGAGATTAAGGATATGAGATAGGATAATAGAGAATTTGTATTGATATTATGAAGAACAAGACGAATGCGTATTTATACTTATCTTAATAAGAATATATATATATATATATATATATATATATATATATATATATATATATATATATATAAGGTACTAAGAAATTTCTTTATGCCCGAAGAAAAAATCGGTTGAAAAATCACAGTGGTTCCCAATTTAAACTCAGTGTCACTCAAGCACCAACCGAGACAGCTGATAAGAAATATATACTTGATATACCTTATGTCAGTATTATTGGTAGCATTATGTATTATACGATATGTACAAGACTGACTATTGCCTATATCGTAAGTGTTTTGAGCAGATTCATATAAAATCAAGGAAAATTATTTTGGCATACAATCAAGTGGCTCGTGAAATACTTGAAGGGCTCGATTTTTTTATGCTTATGTCATAATAACAATGATGTGGGTGAGATAATGTTGAAAGGGTATGTGGCTTTCAATTATACAGGCTGCCTCATTATAATCAAGTCTACTCTAAATTATATGTTTACTTTGTTTGGAGAAATGGTTAGTTGGAGTCTTGTGTACAGAAGTTCATTATGTTGTATTCTACAGAAATTGATTATATAAGTGCTACAAAAGACATAAAAGAATATATTTAGAGGAATGGTATGTTGAGTGAACTCATTAGTATAAAACAAGATGTAGTTTTGTTATGTGATAACATTAGTATTTTTTATTTGATGAAAAATTAGAAGTTTCATGGGTGAACTAAAGATGTAGAAATTTTGTTGCACTTCGTTTGAGATGTGGTAGAGAAACCAAGTGAAGGTGGTTAAGATTGTTAGGAAGGAAAGTCTTTCAAATGTTCTAACAAAAGGTATTACCAATTTCAAAGCTTATGAATTGCATGAGAATAATGCAAGACTCAAATGCAAGTTATACCATTTTAATTTTGTATATGTTCTATCGGTTTATCAGTTTTATCAGTTCAGTTTCGAATTAGTTATACTATTTTATCGATTTTATTAGTTTGGATCTAAATCAATTTTACCGGTTCGGTTCCTTATCGGTTTTATTTTTTAGAATATAATTGCAGACCAAAATGATAAGGTTCCATCCGATTCTCAGTTGGTTCTTACCAGTTTGGTTCAAGTCCCAGTTCCCACGAACTATTAACAGCCCCAATAAGGGCCAAGTGAGCAAATAATATGATATATATATATATATATATATATATATATATATATATTATAGTATATATTCAAGAATATAAAATATTCATGTTTTATAATGGTAAATGATACGTCGTGCTTTTTTAAAGCGATGAAGAGTTCTTATTTTTAGTTATGAATAAATCCTTTTAAGGTAGAGATTGTAAGATAACGCAGTTTAAGAGCTTGTCCCTATGGATAATAATATTCTATTGGTTGTAAGTAAATTTACAAAATCAAACGGGATTCTAAAGATAACGTGGACAAACATAAAGCGTGAGTTATGGAAAACGATTATATTCAGCGTGAATGGATTAAATTTAAATAGACCTTCTCTTCAGTTTTATCAAATGACTCTTTTAAGACAATCATGACATTAATTGCACAGTTTAATTTAAAGCTTCAGCAAATGGATGTTAAAATTATTTTTTAATGGTGACATTCAGGAAACAATCTATATTGTGAAACTTAATAACTTTTTTAATTTGTGATTCGAAGTTAATGGTATGTAAACTTAAGAAATTCATAAAAAGTTTAGTAAAAATAAGTTAATATTTATCGTATTGTATGTTGATGATATATGGTTGTCCATAAATGTTATACGGAATTTTTACATAATACCAAAATATATTTATTGGAGAAATTTAATACATGGCAGTAAATTTGTTGAAAATTTTGAGGTATCCAACCAAGCATTATAGTTTCAGAATTTTATAGCGAACTACGCGAGATAGAAGGGATATAAAATTTCATGAGGATATACATGTCAATATTCAAATAATAACATAAGTTGTGAAATAGAGAATCTAAATTCATCAAATCAGTATAGAGCACGTCCAAACAAATTCAACGGTGGCAAATACTCACACCAAAATATGACTACATACGGTTTTTCAAGAACACATCATAAGAGTGTGTGTTGTTTGTTTAGAGAATCACCGGGTTTAGTAGGAATTTATAATAAATCCCTAGGTATAGTTGTTATTTCATTAAGTTTGATTGTAAATATATATATATATATATATATATATATATATATATATTTTTGTTAAAAAATTTCTACTAAAATAGATTGTATCATGTTATCATTTATATTAGCTAATTTACCATTTTTTATATATTTTTTTATCATTTTACCATTTATTTTTCAAAAGTCTAACTATTTGGATGTCAATTTTTTTTATTATAATTAAAAACAACTCTTATAATGATATTTCACCACTATAATTTTGGTTTGAGCCTCACAAAAAAGTATCACTTTCCACCACGGTAATCCATAATTGCTTTTCTCTCTTCCAAGATCGCTGACGAGACCACCTACACCCGTGGACATATTTCAACTCTCAAAAGTGCGCCACATTAGCATAATCTCCAAATAATTCTTCAAAATTATTACTCTACACACCGGAACATAAAATTATTTACTTATGAAAATGTTCCAAAAAATTGTTTAAAAAAAACTTAATAAAAAATAACTTAAAACATTTTGGTGTCGGAATCAAACAAGCCAAATCCATATTTATAGATCTCAAAAAATTATAAATCATGGTATAATATTTTTTTTACTTGATAAAATGTTCCAAAAATTATTTCGGAAAAACTTAATAAAAAATAACTCAAAAACTTTCAGTGTCTGAACTAAACAAACCAAGTCTCTATTTATGGATCTCAAAAAATTATAAATCATTGTATAATTGTTTATTTTTTTACTTACGAATATTCCAAACATTGTTTGGAAAAACTTAGAATAAAAAATAACTCAAAACATTTCGATGTCTGAATCAAACAAACAAAATATATATTTATAAATCTCAAAAAATTATAAATCATGGTATAATTTTTTTATTTTCTTACTTACTAAAATGTTCCAAAAGTTGTTTTGAAAAAACTTAATAAAAAATAAGTCAAAACATTTCGTTGTCCAAAATAAAACAAAACATATCTCTATTTATAGATCTCAAAAAATTATAAAACATGGTATAATATTTTAAATTATTTTTACTAAAATGTTCAAAAAATTGTTTAGGAAACACTTAATAAAAAAACAACTCAAAAAGTTTGGTATCCGAATCAAACAAACTAAGTTTCTAATTATAGATCTCTAAAGATTATAAATCATGTTATTTTTTTACTTACTAAAATGTTCCAAAAAATATTTTAAAAAAGCTTTAAAAAATAAGTAAAAATATTTTGGTGCCCGAATCAAACAAAACAGGTCTCTATTTATAGATCTGAAAAAATTATAAATCTTGCTATAATCTTTTAATCTATTTTTACTTACTAAAATGTTCACAAAATTATTTTGGAAAAACTTAGTAAAAATTAACTCAAAAACGTTTGGTGTCCGAATCAAACAAACTGAGTCTCAATTTATAGATCTCTAAAAATTATAAATCATGGTATAAGATTTTATTTTTTTTCTTACGAAAATGTTCCAAATTTTTTTTCGAAAAAACTTAATAAAAAATAACTCAAAATATTTCGGTGTCCAAATAAGAAAACCAAGTATCTAATTGTAGATTTCTAAAAATAAAAAAGTAGTAGTATAATTTTTTATTTTTTTTATTAACAATTTTTTACAAAATCATTTAAAAAAAGAGTTATGCGTCGTGACACATGGCACACATAGTCTCACGACCTTGTAACCAACATCAACGTTAATTACTGAAACCATTTTTTCCCATCGTATCCCGTCGCCCACTAGTTACAAAATAAACTCACAAGAATATTACGTATAAAGTTAGAGAACATTAGAAAAAAGTCCCATCACCCACCAGAAACAAAATTAATTCACAAGCATTTTAAACAAAAATGTTAGGATGTTAGACAAGTCAGAAAAATAGAATTGGCTCTAGTTAACCATTGGTTTAAACGAGGTTTAACGCATATTCGTCATGTGTTGCTTCAAAACCTCTGTATCGATATGTCAGAGACCTTCTGTAATTCAGAACTATAAAATCTAACTTTCTGGAAAATATATCTCACGTCCTCTCTCTCTTGCCCTCTCTCTAATTCAGATTGTTCTCATTCTCCCTATCTTCTTATCTCACACCCTCTATTTCTCTTACCCTTATCCAAGTGATCATCACATCCAGAAAGTTCATGGAGAAGAGTTATTAAAATTAGGTTCCAACATATATTATCAAAGGCTTTCATGAGAAGAATGTTATTAGAGATGATTTTTTTATTATTTTAGCTAGAATGTTTGAGATAATCTTATAAACAAATTTTCAACAAAAATTAGCTTTAAATCTACACCGCAAGAAATTAAGTCATCTCGCAATAGAAGTCAACTTCTATAAAGGGTCTATGAGACTAGAGTTGAAGACCTTTTGTCCCCCTCATTGAGATCCATACCCTCGATATTCTAAGAATACTTGGAAAACCTTACTTTGAATTCATCCACCCTCGAGGCTTTGTTACTATTAATAGGAAATAGGTCATTATTTATCTATTCACGCGTTACATGGAAAATTATGGAAGCCTTATTCAGGTGGTTGAATTTGGTGGATATAAGACCGGATACGAGCAAAAATATGGGCTATCCAAAAGGATAACTCCTTTCAAATGAGACTAGAGAAGTAGTTTATGAAGACATTGGAAACTCGTGAAAGAGATGTGTCAAAGTCTCCTTCACTAGTGTTGATTAAATGGTTTTATTCTGTAAAATACGTGCGAGGTATCTCTAAATATTTGGTTGAGAAAAGATTCATCACATCTACTAAGAAAGATAAATGAATATGAAAACGATATACGGGATTAAAGGATCTTACACAAGGTTGGATTGGATCGAGAAGATGATGTTTCTGGCATCTGTCGCTCAAGAATTGATATCACTAAACTCCTAACGATTAAGATCACGGAGGACATATCAAAGTCGGGATAAGTTCTATTAATTTTCTTATGTACTATTAATATATATATATATATATATATATATATATATATATGTTAATTTACAAAATATTTTAAAATTTTCAAATATTATATTTTCTAAATTAATGTAATATATATATATATATATATATATATATATATAGATACAGGTATAAAAGAACTCACGTTTACTAAATAGTAAATTGTCATAGAGATATTAAAAGAATTGAAATTAAAAAGTAATTTTGGTTTCAGATACAAATATCCATGTCATAATCATTAACATATAAATTAAATTAGAAAAAATAAGTTATAATAATTATTAAGTAAAAATATAAATTCTACAATTTCTTTAGAATTTAACTTGATTTATTGTTTAATGTCTATTTTCTTTAAGAAATGGACTTTTAAAACTCATTTTTGTGATAACTTATGTTCAATTTCTTTATTTCTATATGTTTAGCACATTAGAATTTTGATTTATAAAATAAAATCTAAAGTCTAATACGAGTTTGATTTTATTATAAGTCTTAAGTCAGATTAATATTGTTTGGCATTAGAAATGGTTTTTATACCCCATAAGAGAAAATCTAACAATCAAATTAAATAAAATCAAGCCAAATTAGGCTAGCTTTGGCTCATGTTATTTATCACAGACTTAAAGAAAACATGGTGAAATTCGCGAGACATATACTACAATTGTTAGAACTTACTTAATGACTAATATTTTTGTAGCTTTAGTTGTTGTAAATAGGAAAATGAAACTGTATATTCAATCATATACTATAATTGTTAAAACTTCATTCCACGTAAGAAATGTATTACAAAAGCATGATGTTCCGAGAAGATTGACAAAATAGTTAGTAGGGTTTAGGGACAATGATATCCACTTTGAGCCGAGAACAATAATAAAAATCCATGTATTTGAATACTTTCTAACTAAATTTCAATCCCAAACACTATCTCAATAAGTGATATGTCAGACGACAATTTAGATAGTAAAAACTAATGAAAGAAGTAACTACCTTAAAAGCAGAAATTCAACGGTAACAATTAAAATTGACGCCCTTTATTAATTATGAAGATCACGATCTAGATTTTTCTTTTTACTTCCAAATTCACACATACAGTCTAAATACTACTTTAGACCGACCAATATAAAGACAAATAGATACATAAATTATACTTTCCAATCCGTTTACCAGTTTTAAACATATATTCTTATTATTAAGTTATGTTTGTAACAATTTGAGTGTTTAGTTTTATTCATACAAGATCTATTATTTTAACTTATGGTTTCAGTTTCTAAATACTAATCTTTTAACTTTATTATTTTTTAGATTTTGAGTTATACAACTTGCGATATTATATTGAGAATGCTAAATTTTTAATTTTAGATTTGCACGCGGTATATATAACATTTTATTAGAATTTTAAACAATATTGATCTAATGTTAGAATTTATACGAACTGAAAATATTTTATAGGAAATGTAAAATATAGGTTGAATAATTTACTACAAAATATATTAAAAATATTTTATAGGAAATGTAAAATATAGGAGTATTAATTTTGTCAAAAGATCTAATCTAACATTTCTACGTCGCGCTCTCTCTCTAAAGACAAAGGCAGATGTTTTAATTTTCAAGTCACTGTCTCTCAAAGAATATACATCCCATCATTCTTTCTTAGGTTGAAAATGTCTAGCTATATAGCCTATAGGCTATAGCTAGCATTTTTCTCTATTATTGAAATGCATTATAAGTCCAGCAGCACTATAAAATTAGGTATCATTAGTGAAGACACACGCCTAGATTAGTTTTCGCTTGTTCATATTAGAATTAAATTTAGACGTTGGAAACCATTTGTTTCGTCTATTTATATCAAAATATGATTTATACTTTTTATAATTATATCACTGCACTACTATATTTATTTAGGTGCTTTTCTTTTTTTAAATTTATGCTATTGTCATAAAATACTTTCTAAAATTATATAATTTTGTCTAGTTTTTAAATAGAAAATAAAAAACAAAAACAAACAATATATAAAAAATCTCTCAACCACAAAAAAAGTATTTGTACTCTCCCATTTATAGTACGTATCGGTTTTTATTACGTTACGCCGACAGACTCTTTCCCTCTTATTTTCTTTTAAGGTGATTAAAATATTATTTTATTCGTTATTTTCATTTAACGTGATTAAAATATTATTTTATTTGTTACCTTAAACTAAAGTGAGCTCCATTGTCTATGGTAGTAAATTAAGTGGTAAATAGGTTGTATTTCGATGTGACCCAACGAAAATTTATGAGGACTGTAGTAGTGTGTGACTACTACTGTCCACTATTTTGATTCCTTGCGTGTCATTATTGAAAATTTAGGTGGTTTGATAATTTTCTATAAAATTATTTTTTTATAAAATTATTTTTTTCTATATTTATTTTTTAAAAAATTTTGTTCGAGATAATAAGTATTTCTCTAAATATTTACTATTGACCTAATAATTATTTTTGAAGTTATTTATTTATAATGGGTTTTAATTTTTTTGAACTTTCTTAAAACATGCGAGATCTAATATAAAAAAAAGTGAGATGAGACGTAAGTATTTTTTTTTAAAATTTAAATATTTTTTTTTATATTAAATATAGTTGAATGATATTTTATTTTTGAACTAAAATGTGAAATAGATCGCTAAGAGGGTTTATAAACAGGTATTTAAAATGTATTTACGAAAGAGAAGCACGAAACTAAAACAAACGTATCGAAATTTGAAATTTTTTTTGGATAGATTCAATAAAGTTTAGACAAGCAAAGGATCAGAATTCTTCGAAGAAACAATTTAGATCCCGAAACTAGACAGCAAGGGATCAGACTTCTTCGAGAAGACAATTTAGATCCAAAATAAATATGTTACTCACTGACTAATTGTGTACTAGTCATATAAATGTTTATGAATACGTATAATAAAAGACTAATGTTAATAGGTTTGGGGTGATGGGTTGACCCAAATCTATAAAGCGATCTGGTCGGTTTGGTAAGAATGTGGCTTTTACTCAACAATTCTTCCACCTATCTACGAAGCTCCTCATGCTCATTTGGGCTCATTCGGTAATGCGGTCGGTTTGGTAGGCTAGCACCTGGTACCAGGTCAATCTGGTGTTGTATGTCTCTTAATGAAGGAAGACCTGTAGGCAGATTATCTGGAAATACAACAAAAACATTTGCTAATAGCGGTCGAACGCGCTCAGGTATCCCAACAAACGTATTATCATTAAATTCTTTAGGCACCAATAGATAATAAATTCCTGTATCAATATCATGCTCTATAAATTCTTTCGAACTAAAAAGTTTGTACCCGACTCTTGTGATACAACAAGTACAAGTTTTAGGGATACCTCTTAAGTTGGTGTTAATATGAATCCAATATTATTCCATATGAAACTATAGCGGTTTCTCCTACCATCATATGTGACAATTCTATCATATTGTCATGGTCGGCCTAACAGTAAATGATACGCATCTATAAGAATAATATCGCACCATATCTTATCCTTATAGTTACCGGTAGAGAAAGACACCAGACATCTTTTAGAGATTGTTACTTCACTATCTTTCTTTAACCAAGCGAGTTTGTAGGGGTTGGGGTCTTCTGTTTTCAGGGACAGTTTCGGCACAACTTCTTCGGAAATCACGTTTTCGCAGCTCCCTGAATCAACAACAAATTTACACACCTTTCCCCCGATAGTACAAGTCGACTAGAAGATACTGTTTTGCAACCAATAATCCCTTTCACCTCTTCCCTTAGGTGTAAAACAAATGTACCTTAAAACCAATGCCTGCCCAACATCTCCTCCGGTAACCTGGTCCTCATAAACCTCACCACCAGTTTCCTCAAGTTCCTCATCAAACCGTGGTTCACTTTCAAAATCACCAGCTTCAGTGAACAAACACCTCAATTGTTATGGATGTTTTCGTAATTTCGGATACTACAAAGCAACGTGCCCTAGTTCGTGATAATAGTAGCACCTGCCCTGCGAGGAAGTACCTGCACGACTAGGGACCTGTGAGTTAGCACTTGCACAAATAGGAGTGTCAATTGGTACTGTTAGGCTAGGACCTGGAACCGTCATTTTTGGAAGCGCCATTGAAGTTGTTCTGTCAGTATCTCCTTCATAAGACCTTCCTGAAAAGGCTTTCTCCATATGTAGTGCGCGTTCATGTGCTTCAGACACATTCACAGGTTCGAGCCTATTCAGCTGGTCCTGAAAGTGGTGTCTCATCCCACCTATGTAGCGGGATACTAATTGATCCACCGAATCAGCAATCTCGACACGTTTTGCGGTTTGAAAAAAATTTGTCGGTGTATCATCAACAGTCTTTGACCCTTGTTTAAGGTTTTGGAACTGTTGGTACATTATACGACGCATAATTGTATGGCAAAAGCACATCCCTCAAGTGCTTCACAAATTTAGCCCAGGTTGTTATGTTTGGCTTACATTGCCTTGATCTGGTATGCTTTAACTGTTGCCACTAAGATGCAACTCGCCCTCAAAATTTAGTTGCGACCAACTGTACTCGTTTTGCATCCGGAACCTTTTTGAAATCAAGGAATTCTTCAACTGACGCAATCTAATCTAAGAAATCCTCCGGTTTGAGAACCCTTTGGAACTCTGGGATCTCAAGTCTGAATCCAGATTCCCACCGGTTGTTGGCGTTCTGATCAAAATCTCTCGCTGGTGGCTGTTGAAAGACCTGTTCACGACAGTCTTTGGGGGTGATACTGACCTATACTTTGTTCTCTCCGTGGAGCAAACAAAATCTGCTCGTGGTTGGTCTCTCTCTCAGATCCTGTCAGTTGGTTGCTCGAACCTGGAGCTCGAAATCTGTTGGTTTGGTTGTTTAACAACTTTTGTAGTGCTTCACTTACGTCTCTCATTTTGTTTCCCAGGGAATGCATTTGTTCGCCCACCTGGCCAAATCGATTTTCGAACTCATCCCGATCGGCGAAAGACGTGATTGGAAAAGTGGACTTCCCACGCAAAGATCTCTTAGGTGACATACCTTTGTAACCCACGTCGTATGAGCTTTTTTGCTCTAATACTAATATGGTTGAGGTGATATGAAAGATAGAACAAACGGATGAAAAAACAAGAGCTAATAAGACAAAAGTGAGAATAATTAAACCTTAAACCTAGGTGAGAGCATAAGAGACTTAGAGAAAAACTCAAATTTGATTCATAAAAGTTCGACGATAAAATAGGGTATAAGATACTTTATATAGCGACTACCCAAAACCCTGATCAAATATTCTAAAAAATAAAATAAAAATATTAAAAATAAAAATAAAATTGAATCTGAATGCAATCAGATTCGATTCACTAATTAAATATTTTTCTAAAATAAAATGAAATAAAATATCAAATAACAGTAAAATATGTTTTTCGGACACAAAGAATTTGATGTCCGAATTTCATGACATGGATTGTCACGATTGTAAAAATTGTTGGGTTTGTTGAGATGTTCAATTTGAATACCAATTTCGCTTAGTTCTGATATCCAAGTCCCAAATAAAGTGTGTTTCCATTTGTCCAAAAAAATCATATAACCATGGACTTGTGCAACTACATGAGTATGTCTAGACCCGTGCTACAACATTAAATAAATAGATTTACATTGGGGTTACAATAACTGAATAAATGATACTTGTAAATTTAAATATCGGTCAAAATGTGTTAATGAGATAAAAAGCTCATAATTATAATTATTTTCGGAAAAATATATGATAAAAAATTTCTTACAATAAAAATTAATTTTGGGTGACATGTTTTTGAAAACAATTTTTATTTTTGCTTATTAATTTTTTTTAAGTTAAAATAAATTTGGATTAAAAAGGCTTTTCAAATGATTATCGTAGTTTATATTGATTTTAAATTGTAAAATAATTTGTTTTTAATAATTTACTAATATTTATTGATAAGAATAAAGTTAAAGCATTAAAAGATGAAGTTGTTCTTTATAAAATATCAACTCCTATTAAATTAAAAACTTTTTAGTTAACTATTTTAAAAAAATGCTTTGTCAAGACCAGAATATCGACTAAATACTAATCTTCCTTAGATTAGCTTTTGGCATGGTGATTCTCTTCCTCCATGGAAGATTTTGAAATATGGTCATCATCATCTTCGCGATCTCCAACCTCAGCAAGATCCATGCCCAATGATCTTGTATTGGAAAGAGAATTTCTCATGCTTTCGGGAAATAAAGAACAGAGCATTCTGATTGATAATCTAAGATCAACATCTGATCCAATCACAATAATAATATCCAATCCTGCATATGAAATATCAAACAACATCAATGGCTATGGAATTGGATCAGATAAAAAATGTATTAAAGTGATTTGTTGACATTCTAAAACCAAAGAAACAAGGTTTGCTCTTCAAAATGTAACAGTCATTCAAGATCGGGATCAACTAGTTATTAACTTTGATAAAGAAGATAGGAAAATTCTTCAGCAGATTTCCAAACATACTATAGTGGAGAAAATTGCATATGGCAAACCCAAATATGATGTAATCAAAGAATTATTGGCCAACTTCAACTTCTCAATTCCTTCTAATGTGTCTCAATGGGACTACAGGCATCTGTTCATTGAATATGAAAGTGCAAAAGATGTACAAAGGTTGTGGTACAAGAACATCTGGAAAGTGGGTGAAAAACTATACACCTACTCAAATAGAGCCCTAAATTTGATCTTGAAAAAGAGACTCCCCTTACTCTTGTCTGGGTAACTGTTACTAATTTTCCAGAGTTTATGTATAATGAGAGAACTATTATGGACATTGTGAAGTCTATGGGCACACCATTAAAAGTTTGGATCCCTTCTATTAACAGAGCAAAGTTTAATTGTGTGAAATTCTTGGTGGAAATAGACATATCAAAAACCTTAATCAACAATATAAAGGTCAGGTTTGGCCATGAGGAAGAATTTGCTATGAATGTCGTCTATGGTTCTCATCCTAGCTGATGTAATGTCCGTATGCACATTGGGCATAACGAAAGCATATGAAAGAAGAAACCCTTAAACAAACAACAAGAAATCCAAGAGAGGGTTGATGGCTATCTTCAATCAAATGATCTGACTACCATAGAAATTGTTCCAATACCTCAACTCAAATCAATAATAATTGATAATGATAAAACCATGGGAGTGGTGGATCCGAATTATTAGCAAGTGAGCGCTGAAATGCATAAACTTGACACAAACGGAAGACAAAGTGCTAATGTAATGAAGGCAGATTCTTCAAAAGACACAATCTATGGTACATATGACATAATACATCTCAACAATGACCCTGAAATGATAGAGGCTTTGCAAAATTTGGAAAAAAAGTCCTTGTTTGATGTTAACAAAAAGGATGCTCTTTAGGAAACCAATTATCCTACCAAAGACACTACGGGTAGCCTTCCTTGATCTCCTACACATGTTCACAAAGATAATGACATTGTGAAAGTTCAGCACATAAGATTAAAAAAATCAGAAACTGGAACAATAAGGGGCTACCTCCAAAACTTCTACAACTGAAGAAGGTTATTAAACCAAAATTATCCAAATAACCATAAAGCTTTTAAACTGGAACATGAGGCGCCTATGAAATAAGAAGACTATGAGGAGGTTAAGGTCACTCAAAATATCAGAAAATCTTGGTTTCATGGCCATCCAAGAGCCCATTATTCATGAATCAAAGATGGATGTTGTGGCGAAAACGATTGGTTACAACCCTCAATAATATAAACAACAAAATTTGGTTGCTCTGGTATGATGAGTTTAATATTGACATTATCTGCAATGAGGAACAACTTATCACTGTCAATGTAAGTTATCCTTTCTTGAATAAAAATTTTAAACTAAGAGTTGTCTAAGCTAAATGTAACAGATCTCAGAGACTTTTCCTATGAGATTATTTAAGAAGACTAAGTGATGAAGCTTCTAAATGGATTGGTGTTGGTAATTTTAACACCAGCATTAACACTAAAGAGCAATGATCTTGCACTAGTGTCTCTTTGAAGAGCATGAATGACTTTAGCAACGCAATTCTTGATTGCAACTTAATGGATGAAGGGTTTTTTGGGTCTAAATAGACATGGACTAATGGTTGGAAGTGGAAGAGGTTGGATATGATTCTCTACAACAATCCTTGGACCAACTATGTTGATAACACTAAGGTGGTTCACTTAGTCAGGACGTACTCGAACCACTCTCCTATTTGTGTCTCTATTTCAGGTAATATTGATACTTTCAAGCCATCTTTCAAGTTTTTAAATATGTGGACTAGACATTTAAAGTTCCTAGAAAACGTTCAAAGGAGTTGGTCCAATCCTATGTTAGGGTATCCTTTACAAATATTTTGGTGGAAGCTAAAAATATTAAAATATGATTTGAAGGCTTAGAATAAGAGTGACTTTGGCAATGCATTTATTTATATCAGACAAATTGAGGGATAAATTACTTTCATGGAAGCCAAATACCAATCTACAAGGGATATTGCTGATAAAATTCGACTAGAAAGGGCAAATGAAACTCACTTGAAGCTACTTGCAAGGGAATATAGCTTTTGGGAGCAAAAGACCCACACCTTGTGGTTGAAATTCAATGATAGAAACTCAGGGTTCTTTACAATTTAGTCAAAATAGGGCTAAAAGGAATAAAAGACACATAATTTGGGATGGCAATCAATGGTTGGAGGAGCAGGATTCTATCAATAACTCAGCCATATCATATTTTCGAAATCTATTAAAACTCTTCAAATAGTATTAATGGTTGTACTAATCTCTCTGATGTTATTCCTAAGCTAGTTTCAGATGAAGACAATGAAAAATTGGTTGTTGTTCCTACTGATGGTGAAATATATAGGGTTATATGTGACCTTGATCCTAGTAAAGTTGCGGGGCCAGATGAGTTCAATGGGAACTTCTACAAGGATTGATGGTCCATTATTCAGGGAGACTTATGTGTTGGTATTAAATACGTTTTCAAAGAAAGCAGAATTCCTACTGTTGTTCTAGCATTTGCGATGTGTCTTATCCCTAAAACTATATCTCCTAAATTTTGGAAGGACTTTCGTCCTATCAGCTTAATAACCTTGCTAAACAGGATCTATTAAAAAATAATCAACAAAAGGCTTGTTATGATCTTACTTAAGCTGATATTAGAGGAGCAAGGCGCTTTCGTCACTGAAATAAGTATACATGAGAATTTACTCATCACTCAAGAGTTATGCTATGATCTAAGACTAAAAACAAAAGGAAGCAACAACATTATTATAAAGATTGATATGGAGAAAGCCTTTGAAAGGCTTTCTCACAGGTTTATTCAAGAATTTCTCAAAGCTTTTGGGTTTAGTCCTTGCTTTATTCATATTATAAACAAAAATATAATGAACAACTAATCTATCTTATTATTAATGGTGCAACTAAGGGATTCTTCACGTCAAATCAGGGTTTGAGACAGGGGGATCCCCTGTCTCCCAGTTTGTTCATCCTGTTGAGTAATATCCTATCCGTGGGATTAAGAAGACCAATATTGATCACAGTTCCGTAAGATACAAGGAAAGATGGAAGCATATCATACCTTGTTTGTCTTTTACAAACGATTTCACCATCTTATGTAATAACTCTGCATTCGCAATGTCCAAAATTTCTCAGTTCCTATCCCATTATCAAGAAATCTCAAATCAAAACATAAACAAAGGAAAGTCCAAGTTGATTGTTTCTGAAAATATGACATATCTAAGTATTGAAGATGCTGAAAGGAGTCTGGGAATTAAATATAGCTTTATGCCTTTTAATTACTTGGGTGTGACAATTAGCAACAAGAGCAAAGTTAGCCACTTCGACAACTTAGTTTCAAGAATCAGGAAGAAAATTACTCAATGAGATAGTTGCACCCTTTAATTTAGAGGAAGATTGATATTAATACAGTCTGTTTTATTTGCTTTGCGTCTTTACTATGTCCAGAACACAACTATTCCTAAAGTTGTATCTAGGAGAATTGAAAAATTATACAATAAGTTCCTTTACGGTAACAAGACTGAGGTTAAAACAATTAACTGGTCTACATAGGACAAGCTTTGTAAGCCTTACTCTGAATGGAGTATCAATGTCCGTAAGATTAAAACCATACAAGAGACGTTTTTATATAAACTCTGGTTTAATCTCAGAAGAAATAGATCCATATGGTCAAGATTAATGGTGTCCATATATTTCAGAAACCATCATCCTATAACTGCACCTATACCTAACATGAGATCAAGAGTTTGGACCGGGATTACTGGAGTCAGGAACAATACTGACAAGATTATTTTCTAGGTTCATGGTCGTGGGGAAATATATCTTTGGCTCGATAGATGGTGCACTGAAAATTCTCTAATACACTTCAATGAGGATGATAAAATGAGCTTCTACCAAAACACAAAAGTTTGTAATATATGGGTCAATAACAGATGGAATGTGAACAAACTTAATGCCACTGTCCCTGAGCCAGTGGTCTCAAATATCCTAAAGTTCAATCTCAGTTACTCTCTTGACAAATTTATGCGGGCTTTAACACCTGATGGGAAATTCAACACAAAGGAAACATGGAACACTATAGGAATCATAGAAATAAGTCTAACCTGTTTAGAAAAACTTGGAACTCTGTAACTTCAAAAAAATGTTCCTTTTTCCTCTGGAGAGCTCTATTCAATTGGTTTCCATCAGATGTAAACTTGCAGAGAAGAAGAATCCAGTTGGCTTCGAAATGTCAATTTTGTAGTAGCGAGGAAAACTTCAATCACATCATGGTCCAATGCAATCACTCCTCGACAGTTTGGAACCACTTCAGTTTTTTACTTGGAATCAAAATCTCCAAAAATATGACATTGCATCACTTAATTCGTACCTGGTATTCGTCATCAGCCAAATCCTGCAATATAAGATCAATTATTCCTACAATTATAGCTTGAGTTATTTGCAGAACGGAGAATCGAAAGAAGCATCAGAATATCCACACCACTCATGATTCTCTGATTGATTATGTATTACGAATAATAACTGGGTTAAACAGCTCGAGTCTCCTCAAAAGAGAGTATTAGTGAAAGGATGTCAATGTGGCTAACTCCCCTGGTTGCAATGTTCAACATCTGAAGCAGAAAATTCCGATTTCACTTCAATGGTGTGCTCCTAAGCTTCACCGGTACACATTAAACACTAACAGATCTTCTCTTGGTTTTAGAGAGTCCAGTGGGGGATGAGTAATCAAAAATCATGAGGGTAACATAATAGCCAACTTTGGAAGA